>ONZH01030237.1:0-41382 GCA_900303285.1 Rhinella marina
GGAGTTGGAGGAGGAAATGGGAGAGTCAGGCCAGTGAGGAGAGGGAATTCTTGCATGTTGGGACTCTGGCGAACATGGCAGACTTCATGTTAGGCTGCCTATCCCGTGACCCTCGCGTTAGAAGCATTTTTTCAAACACCGATTACTGGGTGTTCACTCTCCTGGACCCACGGTACAAGCTGAACCTTTCCACTCTCATCCCTGTAGATGAAAGGAGTATGAGAGTGAATCAATATCAACAGGCCCTGCTGCACAAGCTGAAACAATCCTTCCCATCTGACGCCGCTAGCGGCAGAGGGCATGGTTCTGTGGGCCAAGTAGCGGGGGAGAGGAGGCGAGCAGGCAGCTTGTCCAGCACTGGCAGGGGAACGCTCTCCAAGACCTTTGCCAGTTTTATGTCACCACAGCAAGACACTGTCACCTGTCCCCAGTCTAGGCAGAGTAGGGGGGAGCTGTACAGAAAGATGGTGAGGGAGTACCTAGCTGACCATACCAACGTCCTGCGTGATCACTCTGCTCCATACAACTACTGGGTTTCAAAGCTGGACACGTGGCCTGAACTGGCGCTGTACACCTTGGAGGTGCTGGCCTGCCCTGCCGCTAGCGTGTTGTCAGAGCGGGTATTCAGTGCAGCTGGTGGCGTCATCACCGATAAGCGTACACTCCTGTCAACTGACAGCGCTGACAGGCTGACGCTTATTAAAATGAACAAAGCCTGGATTTCACAGGAATTCAAATCTCCTCCGGGGGAAAGCAGCTAAAGAATAAGATTCTTTATGTATCCGATTCCTCTCCTCTACTCCTCCTCCTTCTCTTCATTGCCAAACGCTGACCCAAAAGGGAATTTTTTAGAGGGCCAACTGGCACTCTTTTAAGACAATGGTTCCGGAGGGTCACCTACAGGCCCTCTCTCCAAACAATTTTTCCGGAGCGTCAACTACAGACACTCTAAAACAATTTTTCAGGAGCGTCAACTACAGACACTCTAAAACAATTTTTCAGTATCGTCAACCACAGACACAAAAAAAAAAAATTTTTTCGGAGGGTCGACTTCACACACTCCAAAAAAAAATTTTTGGGAGGCTCATCCAAAGCCATTTGACTGCAATCTCAATCCCATCTTGGCTGCACTCTGTTAGGGCCTCAATTTAGATGTTGGTTAGGCAGGAATCATCCCCAAAGAACCCAACAACCCTTCGAAGGGCTACAAGCACGTTTTTTTGGGGGGGTCTGCTACTGGCTGGGACTTGTAGTGCAGCTACCGCCATCTTGGCTGCACGCTGTGCACTGGTGGTAGAAGGGACGGAACGTGGTCCACACAGACCCAAAAGAAATTGCCCAAAGCCCTCTCAGTACTCATTTTTGCTGCTGCTGCTGCACCTTGGCTTGCTGGGATCTGTAGTGCAGTCTAGTGAATACGTTTTTTTCTCTCAGTGATATACTCTACAGTCCAGTGAACAATTATGTAGTGTACTGTACATTAGCATCAGTCTAGGGAATACGTTTATTTTCTCAGTTATATATTATACAGTGCAGCGACAAATTGAGTGCTTTGCGGTACTAAAGCCGCCGTCTAAACACTACGTTTTTTTCTTTCAGTTATATATTATACAGTGCAGTGACAAATTGAGTGGTTTGCGTTACAAAACCGCCATCTAAACACTATGTTTATTCTCTCAGTTTTCAAATTATACAGTGCAGCGACAAATTGAGTGCTTTGCGGGAATAAAACCGCCGTCTAAACACTACGTCTTTTCTCTCTTTTTTCTAATTATACAGTGCAGGGACAAATTCAGTGATTTGCAGGCCTAAAGCCTACATCTAAACACTACGTCTTTTCTCTCAGTTTTCAAATTATACAGTGCAGCGACAAATTGAGTGGTTTGCGGGACAAAAACCGCCGTCTAAACACTACGTTTATTCTCTCAGTTTTCAAATTATACAGTGCAGCGACAAATTCAGTGATTTACGGGCCTAAAGCCTACATCTAAACACTATGTCTTTTCTCTCTTTTTTGAAATTATACAGTGCAGCGACAAATTGAGTGGTTTGCGGTACAAAAGCTGCCGTCTAAAGACTATGTTTTTTCTCTCAGTTATATATCATACATTGAAGTGAACATACAAAATGTTGAACCCAAGGGCTAAGGGTCGAGGACGAGGGCGTGGGCGTTCAAGTAGTGTAGGGGGCAGAGGCCGTGGTCCTGGGCAGGGTGACACAGTACATGTTGATGAGGGAGCAGTGGAACGCCGCAGAGTTTCTCTCCCTAGCTTCATCTCGCAACTTACTGGGTCACGTGGTACTCCACTATTGAAACCACAACAGTGTGAACAGGTGATGATGTGGATAGCGGACAATGCGTCCAGTAATTTATCCACCACCCAGTCTTCCACGCAGTCCACCCACGCTAGCCAAGGGAGTAGACCTCTGGATCCTCCAGCTCAACCTCCTTCCCCCCAGCCTGTTCCCCTCACGGAAAGTATGGATTCAGATCCGGCATACTCACAGGAACTCTTTTCAGGACCCTACCCAGAGGTACAAACCACTGCTCAAGAGCAACCTGAGCAGTTGCTCTGTCCCGATGCCCAAAATTTAGAACTTTCGCAGTCTGTGGGTGATGAGAGAGTGGAATTAGTGCAAGTAGTGCGTGAAGAGGTGTCGGATGATGATGATGATGATGAGACACGGTTGTCAGACAGTGACGTTGTTGTCAGGGCAGTAAGTCGGAGGGGGGAGCAGAGTGAGGAATCGGAGGAAGAGCTGGTGGATGATGAGGTGACTGACCCGAGATGGGTTGGTAATCCAACTCAAGACAGTGCTTCTGAAATGGAGGCAAGTGCAGCACCAGAACAGGTTGGAAGAGGCAGTGGGGTGGCCAGAGGGAGAAGCAGGGCCAGAACAGGTAGATCAGCAACTGTTTCACAGAGTCAAGTTCCCGTGCCGAGGCCTAGATGTTCGCAAGTCTGGAGGTTTTTTATAGAAACTGAGGATGACCGACGGAATGTGGTGTGCAACATTTGTCACACCAAGATCAGCAGGGGAGCCACCACTACCAGCCTAACCACTACCAGCATGCGCAGGCATATGAGTGCTAAACACCCGACTCAGTGGAACCAAGGCCGTTCACCTCCTGCGGGTCACACCACTGCCCCTTCCCCTGTGTCACATGCTGGCTCGGCGAGTCCACCCCCCGCCCAGGACCCCGGCATGAGCGCCTCCCGCCCTACAACCACCCATTCACCTGCACGGTCCTCCACAACCTCCACCAATATGTCCCAGCACAGCATTCAGTTGTCTTTGCAGCAGACATTTGAGCGCAAGCGCAAATACAATTCCAGCCACCCACATGCACAAGCCCTAAACGTCCACATCTCCAAGTTGTTGAGCCTGGAGATGCTGCCCTATAGACTGGTAGAGACTGAGGCTTTCCGCAACCTGATGGCGGTGGCTGTCCCTCGGTACTTGGTCCCTAGCCGCCACTATTTTTCCAGATGTGCCGTCCCAGCGCTACACCAGCACGTGTCACAGAACATCATCCGTGCCCTGACCAACGCAGTTAATGATGAGGTCCACCTAACCACGGACACGTGGACAAGTGCTGGCGGGCAGGGACACTATATCTCCCTGACGGCACATTGGGTTAACTTATGAGGCTGGGATCGAGTCTGACCCTGGGGCCACTCATGTTATGCCCACACCAAGGATTGCGGGGCCTACCTCGGTCACTGTTTCTCAGACTTATTATGCCTCTTCCTCCAACCCCTCCTCCTCCTCCTCTTCGCACAGAAACGCTGAGCCAACAGGCAATGTTTCTGAGGGCCAACTGGCGCTCTATACAAACAATGTTTACGGAGGGTCACCTACAGGCCCTCTCTCAAATAAATTTGTTAGTAGCGTCAAATACAGACACTCAAAAAACAATTTTACATGAGGGAGTGTCTCCCCGTCTGCCATCATGTTCGGTCAGGCTGTCCGTAGGTACACCACCTCTGTCGTCCGCAGAAGCGGCCACTATGAGGAAGGCCACGGCAAGAACATCCCCTTTTCAATTGAGAACAAGTGGAGACTTGTAGGAGGATGATACTTTTCTTCGGCAGTGGATTCACCTTCCCCTTTATGATTGCCATACAACAGTTGGTGAAAAAGTAATTGGCAATGATGAAGAAAATGTAACTGTGCAGTGAACCGTCTGTGAAGCAAACCTATATATTCCCACCATGCCAGCCAGTGGCGTAGCTATAGGGGAAGCAGGGGAAGCGACTGCTTCGGGGCCCGAGCTCAGCAGGGGCCCGGGAGCAGTAGCAGGGATGTGGCAAATCAGCAGGGTAATATTTCTATTTCTCTCTCTTTCCAGGGGTGGGGTGGGATCGTAACGCTGCGCATTGAAACAAGAAGATGGGGAGAAAGGGATTCTCCTACCTCTCCTCTGCGCTGCTTCACTGTGTAATCTCATTGGTGGAGGAGCAGTGAGAGGAAGCTGCTGCTCCACCAATCTTTTCAAGTAATACTTCAGTCACAAACAGGGCCCGCTCCCAGACTTCCAGAAGCACCATGTGGACCCTGCATGTGACCCTCTGCACTCCTGCCTGCCCATCAGGCTGTCTCTCTTACCTGCCCCTCCACCTCCCTTGTAGTGCCAGCTGACCTCCTGCTCTGGCTGTAACAGACATCCAGGAAGCAGGAGCAACCCAGAGCAGCGCTGTCTCAGCCATCTGAGCATTGCTGCAGCCTGCCAGCCAGCCAATATAGCAGACCTTCAGACTCACTGCCAGCCTGACCAACAGTGGTAAGTTTGTGCCCCCTGCCCTGTACTGCACCCCCTATGCTGCATTCTGCCCCCTGCCCTGTGTCCCCTATGCTGCACTATGTGTGCCCCCTGCCCTGTACTGTACCCTCCTATGCTGTATTCTGCACCTGCCCTGTACTGTACCCCCTATGCTGCACTATGTGTGCCCCCTGCCCTGTACTGTGTCCCCTATGCTGTATTCTGCCCCCTGCCCTGTACTGTGTCCCCTATGCTGCACTATGTGTGCCCCCTGCCCTGTACTATACCCCCTATGCTGCATTGTGCCCTCTATGCTGTATTATGCGTGCCCACTGCCCCCTATGCTGTATTTTGCCCCCTGCCCTGTACTGTACCCCCTATAATCCACTGTGCCCCCTATGCTGCACTGTGTGTGCCCCCTGCCTTGTACTGTGCCCCCTATGCTGCACTGTGTGTGCCCCCTGCACTGCACTTTGTGTGCCTTGTACTGTGTCCCCTATGCTGCCCTGTACCCCATGCTATATTGTTCCCTCTGCCCTGTACTGTGCCCCCATGCCACACAGTGTGTGCCTCCTATCCTGTACTGTACTCCTTGCCCTGTACTGTACCCCGTATGCTGCCATGTGCCCCATATGCTGTACTGTGCGTCCCCCCCCTATGCTGCACTGTGTGTGCCCCCTGCCTTGTACTGTGCCCCCTATGCTGCACTGTGTGTGCCCCCTGCCCTGTACTCCCTGTGCTGCATTGTGCCCTCTATGCTGCCCTGTACCCCATGCTGTATTTTTCCCCCTGCCCTGTACTGTGCCCCCATGCCACACAGTGTGTACCTCCTATCCTGTACTGTACTCCTTGCCCTGTACTGTACCCCGTATGCTGCCATGTGCCCCATATGCTGTACTGTGCATCCCCCCGCGGCCTGTACTGTGTGCCCCTGCACTGTACTGTACCCCCTATGCTGTATCTTGCCCCCTGCTTTGTACTGTGCCCCCCATGCTGCACAGTGTGTGCCTCCTGTCCTGTATTGTACTCCTTGCCCTGTACTGTGCCCCGTATGCTGCCATGTGCCCCATATGCTGTACTGTGAGTGCCCTCCCGGCCTGTACTGTGTGCCCCCTGACCTGTACTGTACCCCCTATGCTGTATTTTGCCCCCTGCCCTGTACTGTGCCCCCCATTCTGAACTGTGTGCCCCCCGACCTGTACTGTACCCCCTGTGCTGTATTTTCCCCCCTGCCCTGTACTGTGTCCCCCATGCTACACAGTGTGTGCCTCCTGCCCTGTACTGTACGCCCTATAATGCACTGTGCCCGCTATGCTATCCTGTGCCCCTGCCTTGTTCTGTGCCCCCCATGCTGCACTGTGTGTGCCCCCTCCCCTGTGATCTCTCCCTTACATATGCACATATAGGATGCCAGGATAGTCATGAAGGGGGGGCACCATACAAAATTTTGCTGTGGGGCCCAGTCAGTTCTAGCTACGCCCCTGATGCCAGCCATGGGTTGTACATAAACTAATAACAGGAAAAACAAAAAAAAAATATTTTACAGGAGGGTCAACTACAGACACTCCAAAACAATTTTTTAGGAGGGTTAACTTCGGGCACTCCAAAACAAATTTTTGGGAGGCTCACCTACAAACATTTGACTGCAATCTCAGTCTGACCAAGGCATTGGTGGTGTCACTGACATGCTGTGTCAGGCTAAATTTTTGGGTGCTTCACCTGCCACCTGAGTCTAACTTGGTCACTATGGGCTCACCGCCATGCTGTGTCAAGCTACATTTTTGGGTGGTTCACCTGCTACCTAAATCTAACTTGGTCACTTGTTGGTGTCACTACGCTGTCACCATGCTGTGTCAGGCTTATGCTTGCATCGTGGGGCGGGGGATAGCACAGCAGTGCCAGCATGAGCAGTGGTGTCACCTGCAGGCGGTGATGGACCTTCGTTGCACCTAGTTGGGTGCTTCCCTAACATGTGATGGGTATTTGCCTCGCCTTTCTTGGTCTGGGTGAGCACAATTGCCATGATGGTAACCACCAGGCTGTTGCCTGAGAATTTGGGGTAATGGTGGGATTAGGCAGCCTCAGAGGCATCCATGCATGCTGCCCCTGCTGTTTCCTGTCCATTTCCGTGGTGTTTCCATCATTTTCTGAGGTTTCCAGGTTTTCACCCAGCCTTCCCTAGGCAGAGCCCCGGTCCCCTGCAAAAAATGCTCGAGTCTCCCATTGACTTCAATGGGGTTCGTTATTCGAAACGAGCACCCAAGCATCGGGAAAAATTTGATTCGAATAACGAGCACCCGAGCATTTTAGTGCTCGCTCATCTCTAATTATTAACATATGAAATGTGAAAGGTGGTATCTATTTAACTATATTGAAGATTATGATTGGATGCTTCAATGCAGAAATGAGTATCCTGAGTATTCCACCCTATTAACTTCTAAAATAGAGTCAAACAATATTTCAATTAGGTTGAGTTCACACCTATTTTGGTCAGTTATTTGGTCAGTTATTTCAATCAGTTATTGTGAGCCAAAACCAGGTGCGGGTCAAAAACACAGAACAGGTGCAGATCTTTCCATTACACCTGATCTCTATGGAGATTTCAATACAGGTTTCGTCTGACAATAACTGATGGAAATAACTTACCAAATAACTGAAGTGTGAACTCTTAGTATTTTGTTTAAGTAGAGTGGTTACCAAGGGAGAGTACAACATTAGGTTTCTGCCACTATTTTAGGGGTGTTCAGAAAAAAATGCAAGAAATTAAAAATTCAGCAACAACTTTAAAGAGGTTGTCCGCCTTTTACTATAGATGATCAATATCAATCTGATCGGCGGGGGTCTGACTGCTGGCATCTCCACCCATCAGTGGTTTTCTCTGTTTACCTGTTCGCCGCAATTGCAGTGGTGAGCAGGTATAATTACAATTATAGCATCCACATTCACTTCTATGGGACAGCTCTGTCTATTCAAGTGAATGCTATAAAGCCGTCCCATAGAAGTGAATGGCCATGCCGTACTTGTAGTCAGGGCTGGGACGAGGGTTAGGCAGAAGCAGGCACCCACCTAGGGCGCCATGCAAGGTGTATATTATATTCTGCATCAGCTGAGGTGTGTATTATGATGTTCTGCAGTGGCTGGGTGTGTATTATGAGGTTCTGCAGCAGCTGAGGTGTGTATTATTATATTCTGTGCCATTTGCCACATCTGCCTAGGGCACCAAAATACCTTGTCCTGGTACTGCTTGTAATTAAACCTGCTCAATTCAATTGCTGCAGCAAGCAGGTAAACAGAGCAGAGAAGGCAGCGCTCATATAAGCGCTGCCTCCTCTTTAAACACCTACCCACTAGCACAGCATCTGAAATACCTATATCAATATAAAAAAAACGGATAGACTGTCCAGTTTATTATTATAGATGCATCTGAAGTATGAAGTGATGAGGGAATTTCTTGAAAATTCGATTCGGCAGATTTGCCGAATTTTACCCAAAAATTTGCTTCGTGACGAATCCACGATTCGCATTTTTTTGTAAGTAGTGGGTGCAATGACAGGGAGCTGCAATAGCGCCACCCCCGTCATTGTACCCCACAGATGCTGCGTTCATACATGATTGCGGCGTCTGAGTGTAAAATAAACATTAAAGAATACATTACATCAAACTTACCTCCTCCATTTGCTTGCGACGGGCTGGCCGTCACCACCTTGCTTGAAGATCTGGAGTGAAATCTCGCGTGGCGCGAGATTACGTCATCACGCCAGCTGGCGTGGTGACGTCATACGTCACTACGCAGAGGATTTCGCCCGGGATCTTCAATCAAGATGGCGGCTGGCGGCCCGTCGCGAGCAAATGGAGGAGGTAAGTATGGATTTTTTTGTTTTTTACACTATTTCAGGATAAATCGATTAGCCGACACGAAGCACAAGGAAATTCGGCTTCTAGGTGAATCGAATTTATCCTGAAATTCGATTTGAATTCCACTTCGTGGGATTCGATTCGCTCATCTCTAATCGGAAGGTTAAGATGGCCTCTAGGAATAGAGGCAGGCCAGCCAGTATCCTCTCTTCCCTGGGAACCCACCTAGTAACATAGTTTATAAGGCCGAAAAAAGACATCTGTCCATCCAGTTTGGCCTGTTTTCCTACAAGTTGATCCAGAGGAAGGCAAAAAACCCCTGTGAGGTAGAAGCCAATTTTCCCCACTTTAGGGAAAAAAAATTCCTTCCCGACTCCAATCAGGCAATCAGAATTACTCCCTGGATCAACGACCCATCTCTAGTAACTATAACCTGTAATATTATTACACTCCAGAAATACATCCAGGCCTCTCTTGAACTCTTTTAGTGAACTTACCATCACCACTTCCTCAGGCAGAGAGTTCCATAGTCTGACTGCTCTTACCGTAAAGAATCCTCTTCTATGTTTGTGTACAAACCTTCTGTCCCCTCGTCACAGTCACAGTCCTGGGGATAAATAGATCATGGGAGAGATCTCTGTACTGACCTCTATTTATACATAGTTATTAGATCTCCCCTCAGTCGTCTTTTTTCTAAAGTGAATAAGCCTAATTTTGATAATCTTTCTGGGTACTGTAGTCCACCCATTCCAGTTATTACTTTAGTTGCCCTCCTCTGAACCCTCTCCAGCTCTGCTATGTCTGCCTTGTTCACAGGAGCCCAGAACTGTACACAGTACTCCATGTGTGGTCTGACTAGTGATTTGTAAAGTGGCAGGACTATGTTCTCATCACGGGCATCTATGCCTCTTTTGATGCAACCCATTATCTTATTGGTCTTGGCAGCAACTGTCTGACACTGGTTTCTACAGCTTAGTTTGCTGTTCACTAAAATTCCTAGGTCCTTTTCCATGTCAGAGTTACCCAATATTTTACCATTTAGTATGTACTGGTGGCTTGCATTATTCCTTCCCATATGCATAACCTTACATTTGTCAGTGTTGAACCTCATCTGCCACTTCTCTGCCCAAGCCTCCAGTCTATCCAGATCCATCTGTAGCAGTGTACTGTCCTCTTCTGTGTTAATTACTTTACACAGTTTAGTGTCATCTGCAAAAATTGATATTTTACACTCCCTGTCAGTATAGAGTCCTTAAATATCAGAAATAAGGGTCTGGGGATGACATTACTTAATTCTCTTAGGATACGGGGGTGTATGCCATCTGGTCCTGGCAATTTGTCTATTTTAATCTTTTTAAGACGCCGCTCTACTTCTTCCTGGGTAATACAGGGCACTTTTAAAGGGGAATTTACTTTTATATTCTGCATTTCATTTGACAGTTTATTTTCCTCAGTAAATACAGTGGAGAAAAAGATATTTAGTAGCTTTGCTTTCTCCTCATGGCTCTCTGCAACTCCCCCTCATTACTCTGTAAGGGGCCGACACCTTCAGGTTTATACTTTTTACCATTTATATAATTAAAGAACATTTTAGGGTTAGTTTTACTCTCTTTGGCGATTAATCTCTCGGTCTCTAGTTTGGCTGTTTTTTTCCTTATAGTTTTTCAATGCTTCCTCGCTCCCCTCCTGTTTTAGTGATTTAAATGCTTTCTGTTTGTCATTTATTGCTTTCTTTACAGTTCTGTTTATCCACATTGTTTTTTTCTTGTTCCTTAACCTTTTATTCCCATAAGGTATGTACCTCTCACAATTAGATATTAGGATGCTTTTAAAAATATCCCATTTTGTGGCTGTATTTTTATTTTTGAGGACTTTGTCCCACTTATTTAGGCCTATGGCCTCTCTTATTTGGCTAACTTTTTTTGAAGTTTGGTATTTTTGTTCCTCCCTGAAGAAACGCTCTTTTGAATGACAGTTGGAAGGTTATTATATTATGGTCACTATTTCCCAGGTGTCCCCCAACCTGCATATCTGTTGTTCTGTCAGGTCTATTGGTTAATACTAAGTCCAGTATGGCCATCCCTCTAGTCGGGTCCTGAACCAGTTGGGAAAGGTAATTGTCTTTGGTTATTTCCAAGAACCTTTTTCCTTTATGAGATATACAGGTTTCAGTTTCCCAGTCTATATCTGGGTAGTTGAAATCCCCCATAATAACGACCTCATTATGTTTTGCCGCCTCGTCTATTTAATTAAGAAGTAGATTTTCTGTGGACTTTGGTATATTAGGTGGTTTATAATAAAGTCCTATTAGTATTTTATTATTGTTTTTGGCTCCATTTATTTCTACCCACAGTGACTCCACATCTTCATGTCCTTCACTTATATCTTACTGGAGTGTGGGCTTTAGACAGGACTTTACATAAAGGCAGACCCCTCCCCCTTTCCGGTTTTGGCGATCCTTTCTAAACAGACTGTAACCCTGTACGTTAACTGCCCAGTCATAGGTATCATCCAGCCATGTCTCAGTTATTCCCACTATGTCATAGTCCTCCTCACACATCACTAATTCCAGTTCACCAGTTTTATTAGTTAGGCTTCTGGCATTAGTGTACATACAGTTAAAAGGTTTATATTTTTTTTTCCCCTACACCTTTCCTTCTGCACTGTTCTAGTTCCTCCTTCCATTGCTCCCCCAGTTCCATTACCTTGCCCCAGGTCTCTATCTTCCTCATCTATAATGTAGTTACCCTCCCCCCCAGTCCCTAGTTTAAACACTCCTCCAGCCTTCTAGCCATCTTCTCCCCCAAAACAGCTGCCCCTTCCCCATTGAGGTGCAGCCCATCCCTACGGTAGAGCCTGTAGCCGACAGAGAAGTCGGCCCAGTTCTCCAAAAACCCAAATCCCTCCTTCCTACACCAGTTCTTGAGCCACTTGTTTACCTCCCTAATCTCCCACTGCCTTTCTTGTGTGGCTCGTGGTACAGGCAGTATTTCGGAAAACACTACCTTTGAGGTCCTTGCCCCAAGCTTATGCCCTAGATCCCTAAAATAATTTTTAAGGACGCTCCACCTACCTGTAACTTTGTCATTGGTTCCAATATGGACCATGACTGCTGGATCTTCTCCAGCCCCTCCCAGTAATCTGTCAACCCGATCCGTGACGTGCCGAACTCGAGCGCCAGGAAGGCAACACACCATTCGACAATCCCGGTCTTTGTGACAGGTTGCCCTCTCTATACCCCTAATAATTGAATCTCCCACTACAATCACCTGTCTGGCCTGCCCTGCTCTCCTGGTCCCCTGCTTACTGGAGCTGACATTCCCCTGACTGGCAGAGGAAGTGTCCGGCTGCAGCAGTGAACTCCCTGAAGTGGCATTCCCCTCATCTGCCAAACTTGCAAACTTAGGGTGTATCAGATCAGGGCTAGCCTCCGTGGCACTTTTCCCTCTACCCCGCTTTCTAACTGTTACCCAGCTAGCTACCTCACTTTCCTGAGCCTCCTAACTACCACTCTCCCCCACATCTACCCCATGGTGGGTGGTGACTAGCTCCCATCCCCTGCACACAGAAAGTAGAGGAGAATCTGCTTCCTAACCTTCTTTTACTCACTCAGAGGCAGCTCCAGTATCATGGAGGACATTACAAAGAGATATTGACCTGTATGGTGAATAAAGTACTTGTTCTGAGATATAAGCTGCCTGTCTGTGTGTGTCTCATTCAACTCCTGCTCACTCCCCAACCCCTCCCCTCTCAATAGACTTGTATTAACATGTGTATTATGATCCTCCTAGGGAGCTGATCCATCCTGAAGACATTTTTCAAAGTGAAAAGCAATTAGTAAGGGGCGAAGTAAACAGCCAATAACATGAGAACTTGATATTTCTCACTGATAAGACATATTACAAATTTTCTTTTGGTTGCATGTACTGTTGATTTAGGCAAAGCTGTGTGAAGAGTAAGGCTACTTTCACACTTGCGTTGTGGTTTTACAGTATTTAGATCCGGCAGAGGATCTCAATACCGGAAAAAAAACTGATCAGTTTTGTCCCCATGCATTCTGAATGGAAAGAGATCCGTTCAGGATGCATCAGAATGTCTTCAGTTCAGGCAGTTTTCAGTTTTGTGACCGGACACAAAACCGCAGCAAGCTGTAATTTTGTGTCCGGTCATAAAAACTGAAAGAAACTGATCAGGTACTGAAACCAATGTAAGGCTACCTTCACACTAGCGGCAGCACGGATCCGGCACCTAAAGGGTGCCGACGGATCCGTATTGCCGCTGATACATGTGTGGAGCCGGAGCAGCTCTCCGGTCCCACACATGTTAACACACACATGGGAACAAGACACAGACATACATACATACATACATACATACACACATACATACTCACATACTCCAGGGACGCCGGCAGAACGTCTTCACGCGCCTCCTGCGCGCAGTGATGACGATTCCCCACAGCGCCCTCTGCTGGGCGCAGTGGGGAAAGGTCATAGCTGCGCGCAGGAGGCGCGTGAAGACATGTTGCCGGCGTCCCTGGAGTATGTGAGTATGTATGTGTGTATGTATGTATGTATGTATGTATGTATGTATGTCTGTATGTATGTATCTATGTATGTAGCCGGATCTGGAATGACCCCCCATTGAAAATCAATGGAGGACAGATCCGGATTACTGGTGTGTCCACACCAAACGGATCCGTCCCCATTGACTTGCATTGGGGGTCATTCCGGATCCGTCTTGGTGCGGATGCCTGGACCGGAGAGCAAACTGCAGCATGCTGCGGTTTGTTCTCCGGTCTCAAGATGGAACGGAATGCTTTCAGGAGCATTCCGTTGTCTTCAGTTCAGTTTTGTCCCCATTGACAATGAATGGGGACAAAACTGAAGCGTTTTTTTCCGGTATTGAGCTCCTATAACGGAACTCAATACCGGAATTTAAAAACGCTAGTGTGAAAGTAGCCTAAGTCAATGGTGGCAGATCAGTTCTTTTATGAAACTAAAAAACCGGATCCGTCACCCATTGACTTTCAATGTACTTTGTGCCTGATCCGTTTTTTTCAGTTTTGACATCATACAACTGCATCCTAACGGAACGGATACATCCTGATGTGCAAAATCAAAACGGATCAGTTTAATTCAGGTATAGAGATCCTCTGCCGGATCTCAGTACCTGAATTAACAATGTAAGTGGAAAGTAGCCTTAGGGACCATTTAAATACTACTATATGAGGATTGGTTTACATGTTCAGGTTTTCTGATGCAGTTTTTGAAGTCAGGTGTGGGTCATAAAGGGAAAGTAAGTATAATGGAGATATACCACCTCTCTCCTTTTTTTTAATCCACTCCTGGTTTTGAACTCAGAAACTAAACATAGAAACCCAACCTAAATGTAGCTATATTGTAAATCATTTGAACTTTATATCGAAATATCCTTTGGATAGCTTATGGAATGTTTGCGGACTTTCCATGTACTGCCTCCTTTCATAGTTTGACTTTGGTCTTACCCGTTAGATTCACATCACACTGTTTTCGCTTTTTCTCCATTTAAAAAAAATGAAGCTGACTGGAAATGATGTAGCATTATCCTCTGACAGCTTTGTCTTTCTTCATAACTGGAAGTCACTTGCAGCTAAAAACATCCTTTATGAACTGCATACCGAGTCTGGACACCCTTTAACTTGCTGTAAACTCTGATGGATTTAATAATCCTTTAAGCTGTCAGAGGCACAGAAGCAGAAAGGCTTTACTAACTGCAGTAACTATAGAAACTACCAAATGTGACACACATACATTTAGTATTCAACTCAATATAGAAATATGTCACTGGGGAAGCAAGCGTGTTATGTAAGCCTGGTAAAAAGAGAAAATGCAGTTTATTGTAAAACTAGTTCATCAGATACATTTTATATTTATGGTCTTCCTTTTATTACCATATGCATAGCATGAAATGTTATTTAGAAAAGTAAAGGCTACCACGGCAAAGATGCTTCTAAATCACACCTGGGAGGAAGAAGCGTTTACAAGCACATTACAAAATGAAAACCTGGAGACAATAGGCTCTAGTTTTGAGCATCTGAGAAGAGAACATAGGAAATAGTGGGAAACAAAATTAGAACAATGTAAAAAATACAAAAACTGAAAACGAAATAAAAGAAGAACTCATTATACATAGAAAATGAATACTAGAAATGGACAGATGAAGGGACCTTACAATTTCTGTGGTTTTAGGCTTTATATTTACTTTTTTTGGTTTATGAAATACACAGGTTTTTATTTTTTGTTTTACAAGCAGTGACGTTTAACACAGTGAGGCCTCGTTCACATGTTAGTGATTCACTATTCACAGTGTTTTAGCACAGTCCATGGGTCTGTGATTTTAGCACAGAAGTATGTCCTATTTAGTCCATGTTTGCAGATCCATCACACCCATTATAGACTATTGGTCCTTGAAAAACACAGATGTAACACGAATGCCATCTGTGTTTCATGCACCATTAGGATGAGATGCTCTGAAAATTTATTGTGTCATCAAACACATATGACACAGGGAGAGCAAAATAGGGACATGCAGACCAAACACGGATTCACGGATTTCATCACGGACACAGACATGTGAATGAGGACTTATTTATTTATTTTTATTTTATAGTTTATTAATAATAATATAGAAATTGTACAAAGAAACAATTGTACATCATCATATGTTTGCAAGAGATTGTAAAAACAAGTCAATCTTGGACAATCATTGGCATAAATTAAGGTATCATCCCTAATAAAACAATAATCCCAACCCTGCTGCAGTATTGCTTGTGGTATGCTGTTGGTAGTAATAGTGTCGGTTTGTGACCAAAAACTAACTCCATCCTGTTTAGGTCTCTATGACCTATTCTCCTGACGCAGAGGTCCTAAAGTGCCTTTTAGGTCTTCGTTGTAGTACCAAGTAGTGTGTATAAAAGGCTTTATCACTAAGTTTCTCTCTTCCGGGGTTAATGCTATAATAATAAACTGCCGCCATCTCTTAAAAAAGTGTTTCGTCATGATTTGTTTCTTGGTTTCAGTCTCTAACCTTTCCAAATACATGTACCTTTTTAATATAGTTATGAGCTCAATAGTGGAGGGTGCAACAGGGGAAAGCCAGTGTTGTAGTATAACCCGCTTTGCGGCCATAAGAATGATATGAATCAGTGCTGGGAGCGCTACCACTTGTCTAGGAGCGTCATCAGAAGGTGCAAGGGAATGAAATAACAGCGGCATAGGGGGTAGTTGCAAGGGGTGTTTCCATAGCCTAGCTATCAGAATTAGTGTATCTTTCCAAAACGTTTGGATTTTCTGGCACTGCCATATACAATGGTACAGATCTGCCCGCTCTTTCAGGCATTTTGGGCAGCGTGTCAGTCTATCTGGTCGGGTGTCGGATGCTGGTATGGTGAATGTGTATATTGCTGCATTAGTCTATATTGTGTATTCCTCCACAGTTCACTAATGATGTGCTTGCGTACTAAGTGCATTCCTTCTAGTAATATCTGTGCTATCTCTGGGATTTTTAGAGTTTTATCCCAGTATGGAAAAGTGATAGGTTGTTCAGATTTAACCCCCTTCAGCAGGAGTGATTTGTACAGGCCAGATATTGTATTTCTCGGGGCCAGCTCCCCTATCCATTTATCTAATCGGTTGTCTATGATTTCCTGTGAGTAGTCCCTAAGTCACTTCTGACAGAATTACTTCAGTTGCATGTACTGGAAATATTGAGAACCTGTTAAGGTATATTTCTGGGCAAGCTCAGAGAGAGACAATAATCTAGGTTCAGTGGTATGAAGAATGTTCTTAAGTGTGAGTATACCCGGGTCTTTCCACTGTTGGAAGAATTTGTTAATCCGACCTGCGGGAAATTCCATGTGCTTCCATAACGGTAAGTATTTTGACATCTGATAGGAGAATCTGAACCATTTCCGTAAGGCTTTCCACGCGGCTATAGTGTCTCTTATAACCACCGACTGTTTCACCTCAGGAGATAAAGAAGTGAGAGAAGAGTGCAACAGCGCGGTTAGACTATATGGATAGGACAACTCAGATTCCAGGCTGGTATTAGAGTAGTGTTGGGTATGATGTATCCAATCTATAACATGGCGACCTATGCAGGCTAAGTTATATCCTCGTAAATCCGGAAGGTTTAGTCCCCCTTTTTCTAACGGTCTGTGAAGTCCGCATATGGATATTTGGGGTCTTTTTCCCATCCATATAAATTTTGTAAATGCTGATGTTAGGGTCTTTATGTCACGGTGTTTGAGTAGTAGTGGTATGGTTTGGAGGGGGTAAAATATCAGACTCATCATTTTGAGTAAGTGAATTCTGCCAATGAGATTTATGGGTAGTGATTCCCATCTTTTTAACTCGTCTGTTATTTTTTTAATTAATGGGGGTTAGTTTAAAGTGTATACAGAGTCAGGAGTCCTCCCTATCTTCATTCCTAGATATTTGATGAAGGTTCCTGCTATTGGAATTCCCAGTCTTTGGATAAGGCTAGATTCTGTTGCCGTCAGGGGATTGAGCCCCAGCAATTCACATTTAGACAGATTTAACCTAAAGCCTGAGACCTGCCCGAAATCTTTGATATGGTTAAGTGTGTGTTTTAGGTGTTGTCCTGGTTGATTCATAAATAGTAATACATCATCAGCGAAAAAAGCTGATCTCACTTCACGAGTACCTACTGTTATCCCAGAAAATAGGTTCCCAGACTCGATATGTCATACTAAAGGTTCTATTGCTAAGTTGAAGAGTAAATGTGAGAGCGGTCAGCCCTGGCATGTCCCTTTTTTTGCAGTTGAGCGGAAGCCCGTAGTGTATATTTGGACTGTGGGAGATGAGTATAGACCCGATAAGAATCATCTGAAAGGGCCTTGCAGTCCTATCTTATCTAGCACCAGACCCAGCCACCTCCAGCGAACGGTATCAAAGGCTTTTTCGGCATCTAAGGCCACAAGTGCGCTTGTTCGTGAGGTGGCTGGGTGGCCCCTTACTCAGTCTAAGACTGTAGGTGTTTTCCTGATGTTCGTTACCGCTGCCCTTCCCCTTACAATATTGTAATAATATTGTAGCTAGACGGTTCACCATTATTTTTGCTGCTAGTTTTAAATCCTGGTTGATTAAGGAGATGGGTCTGTAGGATTCTGGGAGATCAGTATTCCTGTCCGGCTTTGGTAGTAGCTTCAAAAATGACGTATTGGCCACATTAGATGGGTTAGTGCCCGTAAGAAGGGATTGAAAGTAAGATGTTAAAGGCTCGACAATATGGCTTTTCATGGCTTTATAAAATTCCCCAGTAAAGCCAACCGGTCCTGGGGCCTTTCCTCCCTGTAAGGTTCCTATGGTACTTATAATCTCTTCTTTAGTTATATCTTTATTAAGGAAATTCAATTCCTCTGGTGTTATGGAGGGTATACTTATGGCATCAAGATAACCCTGTCCTTGCTCTGTATTGAAAGGCTCGGCATCAGTATATATTGCTGAGCAGTAGTCACGAAGTATAGTGAGTATATGTTTAGGATCCGTTTGAAGTATTCCTGATGAGTCACGTAAGGCTTGTATGTGTGTTACTTGTCGTTGGCCTTTGGCTAAATTAGCCAGTAGCTTTCCTGACTTATTGCCATGTCTGATCAGTTTTGATTCAAAATGTGAGCAATGTAATTGTTCAAAGCAGAGTGTGCAAAGCAGTAATCAAAGCAAAAGGTGGCTACTTTGAAGAACCTAGAATATAAGACATATTATCAGTTGTTTCACACTTTTTTGTTACGTATATAATTCCACATGTGTTAATTCATAGTTTTGATGCCTTCAGTGTGAATCTACAATTTTCATAGTCATGAAAATACAGAAAACTCTTTGAATGAGAAGGTGTGTCCAAACTTTTGGTCTGTACTGTATATATATTCTGGACCAGGAACATCCAGAATGCGAATAGTGGGTATATTCCCTGTTGTCCGGGTGTTGGCTTCTCCATATGTCAGTCAATAATAAATCTAAAATAAAGTCGTGTAGAACTTTACCCGCAGGTCTGTTGGTACTAGTTGATGGGTCTGGGGCTGTCTCAGTAGAGTCATATACAGTGTTTAGATCACCTGCTACTATTACATTGGTCTGAGGGTCTGACTGCATTTGAGTTTGCAAGTCTAGGTAGAAGGCATTTTGTTCAGTGTTAGGGCCATATACATTGTAGGTGATCTCAACAGTAAGTGCAACAGTCTGCCTGCCTGATCTGCACCTTGTGCTATAATTTGAGATGCACAGTGTTTCGACAGCAGTGTTATTACTCCACCTTTCCTGCCATCTGCCGGTGACCCCAACACCTCCCCCACCCAAAGACTCTTCATCCTAAAGAAATTTGGTGCAGATGTGTCTCCTGCAATAATGCTACATCTGCCTTGAAGCGCTTTAGGTGGTTTAAGACCATCGTGCGTTTCTGAGGGGAACGCAGACCTTTCACATTCCAAGATATTATTCACATATTAAAACAAAATGAGTAAAATAGGCCTGTGTCATGTTTTTGGAAGTAATATCTAGTGGTTTGATAAGTGTGGAATAGGATGAGTTGTGGCCACCAGCATTATATATCATGGCAATACTGCAGCTTAACATATTAATTTTTCCATAAACTTAAACAAACTAGAAACATTGCATTATAATCCAACAAGGTCTCCCCCGCTATCCCTTGGAGAGTTTCCATCTTGAGTTGACTTCCTTTTTTCCAACATGCGGGGCTCCCTTAAACAACCCCCCACCTTCATGTCCCCCTCCCCCCTCTTATTGAACACTAATAATTTGGCTGTAATTTTCATACTGCACTAGTCCTGAAGATAGAGTGGTTAGAGCCATACAGTCCAGATCTTAACTTGTGTTGGCATGTCTGCAAAGAAGTCTCTATGCAGGTAGATCCAGTAGAGATAGTGACCATCCAGATTAGTCCTCGGGAGCATGGTTCCTATGCGTCTTGGGTAGTCGTTTCTCTCACGGTCCCATTCTCCGGGATGTTTCTAAGCCCTTGGGTGAAAGTGTCCAGTCCTCATTGTTCTGGTTGATTTTCTCAGGGTTACATAACAAGGTGGTGAACTCCAACTCTGCCTCTTGAGGGTCTGAGTATGACTTCTGATTCCCTCCTGAGTCTGTAATTCGCAGGATGGCAAGATAGGCTAACTGGAACCGTACTTTTTTAGTATAGTTCAGTACATAATTTGCTGAAAAGCTTGCGTTTCTTGGCCACCTCAGCCTAATAGTCGGCGAAGAGAAGAACCTTATGTTCGTCAATAAATAGCGGCTGTTTGTGGCGTCTATACGCTCTCATTAAGGCTTCCTTTTCTGAATAGTCAAGGTAGCGCGCTAAAACCTGTCTTGGCCTGTCAGCTCTTGCAGTTGGTTGCTGTGATCTAGATCTCAGTGGTCTGTCTGGGTCGATTCTGTGTGCTCTCTCTACGTTATATGGGCCTTCCAGTCCCAGCACCGTGGGCAGTTGTAGTGTGAAAATATGGAAAAGGGTGCTTACCAGGACACTTTCTGGGAGTCCCACGAGGCGAACATTATTTCTCGGTTTTCCAGGTCGTCTATTCTGTCATTTAGTCTCGTGGTGTCTCGGAGCAATTCCCATATACAAGCATGGGTGCTCGCTATATCATCTTTGGCAGTTGAAATCCTGCACTCTGCCTCCTCAATTTTGTCTGCATGTAGAAAGACTTTCTTTTGAAGCGATTTAGAGCTGCGGATACTGTGGCCGACAATGTGGACTGGATGTCTGGGGTTATCAATAGCCAGTCTTTTGTAATCGATGAGAGGAGCAGAGGCGGGTAAGTCCAGGTCTGATCTCTTGTCTTCAGACTTGTCTCCCTTCTCCGATATCGTGCGTGACGGCGCCATCTTGTCTCGCCTCGTGGTAGGTGACATGGTTCTCTTTAAGAGCTCTCCGCTGGAGAAAACTCGTGCCCCCGGTCTCGGAATGTTGAACAGCAGGTCTGCGCTGAGGTGGGTGGTTGCAGGAGCTCCTCTCTCCTGCTGCCTCACATGTCAGCGCCGGAACCGGAAGTCAATGAGGCCTTATTGTTTCACATGCATTTATTTTTCTTTTTTTTTTTTACCTATACAGTTTGAAAAAAAAAAGCCAATGACTTATCACAGAATACATGCTACAAAATAAATAAATAAGTAATAAGGAAACCATACTATTTATGAATTTCAGCAAACATTTGGCCACAGCATTGAAAAAAACCTATGGAAAAAATGCTTGTGAAAATGTCATGTTTGCTGTGTGAATCTCAGCTGTGAAACTCCTGCAAGGGTGCCTATGGATATGACATTAAACAAATCTCATGCACACATTGCTTCTTTTTTCCATGTAGAAATTGACCTGCCACGCCAATTTAGAAATCCTCAAGATGTTCTTTTGTGTGGATTTAATCCTTTTCAATAAAAGGGTGAAATCTCTGGCAAAACAGCACCAAAAACCACAATGAAGTGCACCGAAATCTGCATGGAAATTTGTGTGGATCTTATGCATGTTAGCGTGCACTCACGTGCAGGTACTCTAACGGTACGACCACGCGGCGCAGTCGCAAGTTGTTCGGGACGTGGCCGCTGTGGTCAAGAACTATGTGGCAATTAGGCCACAGCTGTGCTTTATTTAACTAATGAGTGAACTGTATACCTGTCTTCATCGTTAATAGACACACGGCACCTTCAATACTGCACCATGTGGACATACCCTAAGTGTGCAATCACATGTTGTGGATTTTGTTGGAGAGATTTCCATGGCTGAAAATAATATCCATTCATTTGAATGAGGCAGCAAGCACATGGATCTTCAGTCTCAGAAATTTCTGCAACAAAATCATGCACATGACCATATTTTCAGTTCCCATTTCATCTGCATTTTTTGCAGATTGAATGCAGAACCTTTTATTTCGATGGGGCCGCAAAAAATGCAGGCAGCACAGTAAGGGCTCGTTCACACGACTGTATTTTTCTTTCCGTGTCCGTTCCATTTTTTTGCGGACCGTATGCGGAACCATTCATTTCAATGGGTCCGTAAAAAAAACGGAAGGTCTTCCGTTTGCATTCCGTTTCCGTATGTCCGTATTTCTGTTCCGCAAGATTATGAGTCTTGTCCTATCATTGTCCATTGCATTACGGACAAGGATAATACTGTTTTATTAGGGGCCAGCTGTTCTGTTTCGCAAAATACGGAATGCACACGGATCCGTTTTTTTCATACGGTCGTGTGCATGAGACCTTAATATCCACTTGCTGTCTGCATCCGCACGTCCGTGCATGTCCTATTCTTTTCCATTTTTGCAATTTTTCCATTTTTGCAGGCAATAGGCATTTCTACAATGGGGCCCGCTAAAAGTGCGGGATGCATACGGAACGCAGAACGCAAAATGGCTATGGTCGTGTGCAGGAGGCCTTAATGAAATATTTTACCCTGCTCACCTGACCATCCGTCAGAAGCATAGCCTACCCCCATACATGTATGGAATGAGCTTAGCAATAGATTGAGTCTGTCTAACCTGGTTCATATATATAAATATTATTAGGGCATGGTCTCATACTGCAATGAAGTCGAAAACCTCATGGACGTGTAGTTTTATTGCATATCAGAGCAGTTCTCAAATTGCTTGTTATCAGCAGCTCAGTTTTATAGGTTAACAGCACTTGGATGTAGGTTTATGCAGGTAAAAGTGCTGTCTACCTATTCACAAGCAATTTGAAATCCTCCCCAATTTGATTACAATTAGTAAATCTGCCCCATAATATTGCAGACATCTGTATGCATAAGATATCCAGATCACCTTTTGTCCTACACATAAACTTTCTAAACAAGTATAGGACGTGTTCATGAAGAGGTTCACACTGATTTTCGATTCTAGAATCCATGCAGGGAAGTTTAATGAAGTACCTGCTGTGAAAATCCATCTAACCTTCAATTTTACCTTCACTCCTTTACTTTGTGATAGAACCAAACACAACTATTACATTATATGTAGCCAATGGAATGAGATAGGGTATAGGTTGAGATGGTGAAGGGCCATCACTCGTATTTCAGCATTAGGAACCCAAATGCCACTCTGCAACATATGAGGGTGGGGGCTTACAGGGGTCCAGGAGCATCAAGTTTCACCTGTGAACTATGTATTAAATGTCACCTTCACTGTTTTACTTTGTGTTAACATGCCAGATCTAGTAATATCACAACCCATGATTGTTATATTATGCACAGACATATCATATGTAACTGAATGAGAAATTATTACTTAAAATTGTCATGAATTAAAAAAAAAAGAAAAAAAAAAGAAAATTGTGTCAGTAGAGGCTAATTACTGTACAAGACACACTTCAGGAAACGTCAGAATGCACACTGCAAAATGAATACCTTGAAAGAAAACAAAACCTATTGTGGACCATGAGAAAGCTCAAAGAAAGGCTGGAGGGAGAGGAACAGACAGACCCGCAGGAAGGACCTGTGCAGTAATATCTATGAAGAGAAAATCTGTCCAAATGGGCACTGGATATATGGAGGCAATGGTTTGCATCAATGGTGAGTATTCCGCCAAAGGTCTAAGAACTTCTAAGGCTTTGTTCACATTTCGGTATGGCGCCTCTTTAAGCAGATTCTTTCATATTTGACAGGAACAATAGTGCAGAAAGCAGTGATTTTCCATTGCAAATTTGTCTGCAGTGAAGCGCCTTCAAAATCTGCTTGGGTTAAAACCAGATAGTAGCACATCTCCTTTTATTCCAATCTGTTTTGATTTTCTGATTGTAAATTTTTTTAATTTTATTTCCTGAACATGATTATGGGGCGGCCATCTTGCCTGAACTGTTCTTAGCATTTACAAAGCATTAAAAAATGGCTTTATGGCAGCCCCATGGGCCATAGACACAATGGTTAGGAGGGGATCTCATTGACTTCTATGGGAGAGTTTTCTAGACATGCTCTGTGATTTGTGCAGAGGTTATTGTACAAGGAAAGAACAGATAAACTTTGACAATCACCTATTGTAAATGGTGGATCCTGTCTTATCTGTGCACAGAGGTGATATCATTACAGTCAGGATTAGAAAGAGTTAACTGCAGTAAAGTGATCTGTACAAACCAATTATTAGACATAGTGGCCAGTGCAAAGACTGCATGATTTTTGGTTTTATTTTAAATATAAAAAGTGACATGAAAAATTAAAAATAACATTGTCAAAAAATTTTAAAAAATATGTTAAACAGCGGGTCATTTTCTGATGACATATTCCCTTTAACTAAATCTAATATCCCAATATACAAAACATCACAGTATCACAATGTACAATAAAATACATCTCTTTATGGGCCAAGTAAAAGTTATAGTAAAGTTATATTATACACATTTACAACACATGATTAAAAAATGGATGTGAACAAAAGACATAAAAGGCACAATTATGGCATGTCTCCACACATACAGTATCTTTATACTACATATAAATAATATCTACACAATTAATGTGATCGGATAACCAAAAGGGAACTAGTTAATACTTCTAACAAGAAGTATTGATGTAATTTTACCTAGTAGAGAGTAGGAACCTCTGCTGAGTTTCCTAGCACAGTATTTATTCTCCACCATCCCTGAGGATCAGCTCAGTGATTGTCATATCATTTGCTGACCCATGGGACCCATATGCATGAAACACACCCACTAGCTTAAATAGCCTAACACCAGAGAGTTAGGGAGACCAAAACATGAGCCCTCACAGGGCAGAAGAGCCACACCAGAAAGCCCATCAGCATCTGATTCTCCACTGGACAAGATGAGTAACTTTGCTAAGTATTCCTTCTATTCCCCTTTGGAGACTATTCACTCTTTCGTGCATCAACTCTTCCTTCCCCCTAGAGTCACTAACCTCTTCTTTCTTAAACAACAGCAGCATTCTGCCCTGATACAACCTGTTGCTTTTTCTGTCCCACCACTTCCTGTATTCCTACTTCCTTATCTTCCCCACCATCCCATAACTAGTTGTCCCTTAGGTCCTATTCACATGATCATATATTCGAGTCTTCATCTATTCCGCAATTTTGCGGATCGGATTCAGACCCATTCTTTTCACTGGGGCCGCAAAAGATGCAGACAGCACGAGGTGTACTTCCATTCCGTGGCGCCACAAAAAAGAAAGAACATGTCCTATTCTTGGCCACAATTGCAGACAAGAATAGGCATTTCTATCATAAGGCTGTTCGTTACATTCTGCAAAATGCAGAATGCAAATGTCCGGTATCCGTGTTTTGCAGATCCGCAATTTGTGGACCGCAAAACACATATGGTCATCTGGATGAGCCCTTAGGAAGAGGGACAGTTAGAGTTGACAGGTGGGGGTGAAGCTGTGTGTTCATATGTAAGGGTTGGGAGGTTGGAGGACATACTCTGATTTTTACAGTACCTGTAAAAGTGTATTTTATTAGTATTCTGGTGTTATATTGATCTTTAGTATATGTATTGACGTGTGCTGATATGATATTATTACTGTCTCTGATGCTTAGTGTGTGATGGTTAGTCAATAAATGTGTTTTATTTTATAGCACTGAGTGTCTAGAATTATCATGTATATTGTAAGGCCTTATGCACATGACCATATTGTTGGTCCATGTCCGATCCACATTTTTTGCAGATCATACACATACTCATTCATTTCAATGGGTCTGCAAAATAAACAGACTGTCCACATCCATGCGGCCAAGCCGCATATTATAGCGCCTGACCTGTTCTTGTCCATTTTATAGACAAAAAGAAACCTTTTTACAGTGGATCCAGCAAAAATTGCCAGATGAACGCAGACTGCATCAGTATTTTGTGGATCTGCAATTTGCTGACTGCAAGGCAGATGCGGTCGTGTTTAGGAGGCCTAAAATTGCAGAGGAACAGGAAAATGGTAGCATTAAGGGCTCGTTCACACGGCCGTTGTGTGGCTGTGGCCGTATTGCGTCTCGCATACTGCGAGTCCGCAATACAGGGGCACTGGCCTTGTGAACTCCGCATCACTGATCGCGGACCCATTCTCTTGAATGGGTCCGCAATCACGGAGATGCGGTGCCAAACGGAGGCTCAGATCAAAACCCCACAGAAGCACTATGGAGTGCTTCCATTGGTGTTTCTGTCTGTGCCTCCGCACAGAAAAAACATAGAACTTGTTCTATGTTTTTGCGGTACGGACAGTCTGATGGGGATCGCGGATCCCACTGAAGAGAATGGGTCCATGATCCGCATGCGGAAGCACCACAGTAGGTGCCCGTGCACTGCGGACCTCAATTTGCGGTCCGCAGCACGGGCACGCCACACAACGGCCGTGTGAACAAGCCCTAAGGATGGAAGCTAGGCAAGCCAAGCGACCCTATAATTATTGATATTATTTATTATTAAAGCTCCATTGATTCTATGGAGATGCACGTATGAATAGGGGTGCAGAAACATAATATAAAACAAGTACAATAAGCATGAACAAGATGTGTTACATTGCATATTCAAATCTACCAGGTCACAGATGTATGGAGGGGACAGAATGTGGACAGCTTTGAAGCCAGTGAAGGGATTGGCACAGAGAAGAGATAGAAAAGTAACGGGGAGAGAGGTGGATTTGAGGGGTACGAGAGTGCTAAGTGGGAGACCACAGTGGAGGATTGTACAGTAGTCTAGGTGGGAAATGTTGAGGGCATTTTTGCAGATGTGCACATCCGAGAGATATTTTTGAGTTGGATTTGGCAGAAGGTAGAAAGGGCTTGGACAGAAATATAGGTTACCCCAAGGCAGCGGACATGGTTGATCATCGAGAGATGGGGAAATATGATAAATTCTGTTTTCTCCATGTTAAATTTTAGAAAGCAAGAGGAGAAGGGGGGTATAGAAGATAGACATTGTGGGATTCTGGATAGTAGGGGAGGTGATATCTGGACCAGAGCTCCCAGTAACTGAACGCTCCAATGCCATGATCACAGTTATCCATAGCACCGATCACAGAGTCTGCCACCGGCTCTCTGATATGTAAAACATCTTTACATGTACATGTACCCAGGGTTGTTTGAAAGGAGTCAACAACTGCCTGTGTTTTTCAATGCACTTATTTTTACTTCAGTGGCCCCTTTCTCAGATTTCAATGAGGGTCACATGACCTGTGATGTCAGCTTCTCTCCCTGCTGTGCTGATGTTTCATGCACAAGCCTAAGGGATCAGATAAGAGTCTGTACACGAGACGTCACTGTTGCTGCTCTCTCCCTGGATTCTTTCAGATAAGACTTTAACCCCTTTAGCCAGCACAGACTCAGGGCTGAAGGCTTTACTGAGTAGCTGCAGGCAGTGAGGAGATAAATGCTAGGCATAGGAGCTGATAAACTAGAGAAGATCTGTAGAGTATTGCACAGGAACAGGTAGGGAGAAGATCCTGTGTGTATCAGCAGTGTCATTGTACAGCTGGGACTTGTAGTCCTACATATACAACATGCTGCTGAGTATCCTAGCAGGGAGACATGTCATTCAGGGCAGCTCTTGTATTCACTCCCTTTGCAGAGCAGGGGGAGGGGCAGAGATTGTTGTTATTGTATGTAAACAAAAGCCAGAAGAGAACCATGAAAATGAAATATATATATATATATTTTTTTTGCCTAAAACTTGCTTAACTTAGTATATAACTAAGTTATATATTGCCACCCATCAGATTTACAGTGCTATTTTTTTTCATAACTCGGACAACCCCTTTAACAATTGGCAAACCAGTCAGGAGATTGTTGTACTATATAACAATACACAACTGAATATATAGAATTCATAATAAATAGTTAAAAAATCATGAATGCTTGTAACACAGTCTCGTATAGAAATCAGTTAATAGTATGGCAATGTCTAGGGGTACAAGATAAAAATACTCTGATAAAGGGAATAAAGGGACAAGTGCAATTGCAGAGAAAAAGCAGACAAACAGGTTATTCAGAGAACTATACAATTGATAGCATCAACTTGAACTCACTGCAGCAGAGAAGATCCCGACGCACATTTCTAATGCCTTTGTGATGTAATGCAATTTATTTTCTTACAGCACACAACATATGTGCATCGTAAATAACCATGTCAATACTTAGAACAGGTGATACTGACCATATTACCCAGATCATATGCCTTCTCTGCACACACACTTAAAGGAGTTCTCTGGGCTTTAAATATTGATGACCTATTCTCATGATAGGTCATCGATTTCAGATTGGCAGGGGTCCAACACCCGACACCCCCACGATCTGCTGTATGAAGGGAACGTGTGTGTAGTGTACACATGCTGTCTCCCATCTCTCTTCCTGCTCACAGCTGCTATGTCTATGGAGCAGGAAGCGAAATGGGAGATGGCATGTGCACACTGTGCGCACCTTCCCTTAATACAGCTGATCAGCGTGGGTGCCGGGTGTCGGACCTTCGCCGATCTGATATAAATGACCTACTCTGAGGATAGGTCATCAATATTAAAAGCCTGGAGAACCCCTTTAATTTAATTGCTTTCACTACTATAATTATAAGATTTAACACCTTTGACTGTTTAATCGTAGCTAAACATATTTTTTGGCTCCAGTTCTAGATACTTGTGCACTATATACATACTGTTTAAAGATGAATTATTATAAAGCAAACTATCGAGTACATAATGCTGCTAGGTGTAGTAGTGCCATCTGCTGTTACATGAATCAGCTACAAACACTGCATGTCACAAAATGTTCAAAATTCCCACAGTGCTCTTCTTGAATTATACAATGTGAATTAATTCCATAATATAGTATGTTTTGCTTCTTAGGCTGCCCCAAGTTATAATGATAATACTAATCTCCTGGGGAACATAAAATGATGAAAACTACTAAAACTAGCAGTTCTAATTGCTAAAACTGGAAATGTGGAATTCTTTTTATATATTTCCCAGGAGAAAATGTATTCCTCATCTTCCTCTCACAATCTTGTGTCTGACTGTAAGACAACTACAAGCTGAAGCTATAAGTTTCTATACAGTTTAGCAACTTTCATTAAAACTTGGTTTTTCACAATTCCTGACATTTAATCTTCACATAGCTACTATATTTCAAGAATGTGAAATGTCAGAATACTGGAGACAATGATTTATTTCAGCTTTTATTTCTTTCATCATATTGCCAGTGGCTCAGAAGTTTATGCCATGGCTTTAGAATAGGGGTGCACAACCTGCGGCCCAGGGTCCACATGTGGCCCTTGATACCATTCTGTGCAGCCCCCAACCATCTGGTAACAGACATATATGTCTATGTCTTGTGGCTGCTCACATGTATTTTTCTGGTATTGTCCCATTAGATGGGAATCCTGGAACTGTAACTAGACATTAATGGTATATACTGTTCAATAGTCCATGGATACAGCATTTCAATTGTTAATACCCCTTTACATTTTCTTTTCGGCCCTTGACATTGGTTCAGTCTGACAATGTGGCCCCCACCCAGAAAACATTGTGCACCCCTGCTTTAGAAACTTCTGATAGGCTAATGGACATCAGTTGCATTAATTGGAGGAGGCAGCATTTTAAAGGAAATGTATCATCAGAAAATTACACTGTTCACATTTTTATGTTTAACATATTTTTAAGGATTTTTGGTGATGTTATTTTTTATTTTCCATGTCAATATATATACTTATACAAAAACCATAAAATCTTGCAGTTTTTCCACTGGCCACTAGGCCTTATAATAGGCGCTACTTCTTGGTCTGTACTGATCACTTTACTGCAGTTACCCGCTTATCTATGCACAGAGGTGATATCAGTACAGGCAGGATTAGAATGAAAGATAAGACAGGATTCACCATTCATAATAGGGGATTGTCAAAGCTTATCTATTCTTGCCTTGTATTATGACCTCTGCACAGGACACAGACCATGCCTAGAAATCTTTCCCACAGAAGTCAGTGTAGGTCCCCTCCCCCTGTGGACTATGGACCATGAGGGTGCTATAAAGCAATTTTATTAAAGCTTTCTAAACGCTGTAAAAACAGCTCAGGCAAGATGGCAGCCACCTTAATTAAGTTTAAGAAATAAAATAAAATCTACAGTCAGAAAATAAAAAGAGATTATAAAAAAGATATATGTTGCAATCTAGTTTTTAATTAGGTGACATTTCCTTTAACACCTAAATTCAAGGCCTAAAATGGAACAGTTTGATCATAATGACTAGTGTTGAGCGAATCGAAGTGGAATTTCATCCAAAGTTAAGGAAAAGTCGATTTGCCACGAATACGAATTTCCTTGCACTTCGTGGTAAAAAACAGGGTTTTTTTTCTAAAATTGCTGCTGCACATGTTACAAAATTGTAAGAAGCTGGGAATGTGATATAACTAGAGATGAGCGAGCATACTCGTCCGAGCTTGGTGCTCGTTCGAGTATTACGGTACTCGTAAGTGCTGGCTGCTCGGACGAGTATCTCGCCATGCTCGAGGAAATGGCAACTTCCGCATCGTGCATTTTTGGCGCCTATAAACTCAGCCAATCACAAGCCAGGAGACTCTGCGGTACACCCAGCATCACGTGGGGCCCTTACATGTCGATAGCAGGGGTTGGCTGGCCTGATCAGGTGACCCTGGAATATACTAGTGACTGGCCGCGGTGCTCGGCTCAGATGCTGTCTGGATGTCGTTAGGGATAGAGCTGCTGCCTTTCAGGGAGAGTGTTAGGGCCTGCATTTAGTTCTCTGTTAGGCAGGAATCACCCACAAAGAACCCAACAGCCCTTCTAAGGGCTACAAGAAATTTTTTTTTGTCTCCTGGCTTGGCTGGCTGGCTGGCACTAGTAGTGCAGCTATCGCCATATATAACCACTTTTTTTTTTTTTATTGTTATATCTCAGTGATACAAATCCATTTCACACAGCAGTGTGGAACCATTCTGTGTGTCACAGTTCAGTACACTCACTACAATCCGTATTTTTGTCCAGGTGACACTTTCTGTACGTCACTTAATACAACCAGGTCTTTTGCTCCCACGTATATAGATTGATCCCAAAAATCTCTGTGCGACATTTGTCTGGGTCGCAGTCAAAATAGCCACTGTCAGCAGGGTGTCAGTTAACTCTACGATAGTTTCTGCACATCACGTTTCCAAAAAAACAAAACTAAAAAAGAAAAAATATTTAAAAAAAAGTTTTTTTGTTGTTTTAGCTCAGTTATACAAATCCATTTCACACAGCTGCGTGGAACCATTCTGTGTGTCACAGTTCAGTACACTCACTACAATCCATATTTTCTGTCCAGGTGACACTTTCTGTACGTCACTTAATACAACCAGGTCTTTTGCTCTCACGTATATAGCTTGATCCCAAAAATCTCTGTGCGACATTTGTCTGGGTCGCAGTCAAAATAGCCACCGTCAGCAGGGTGTCAGTTAACTCTACGATAGTTTCTGCACATCACGTTCCCAAAAGAACAAAACTAAAAAAGAAAAAATATTTTAAAAAATAGTTTTTTTGTTGTTTTAGCTCAGTGATACAAATCCATTTCACACAGCAGTGTGGAACCATTCTGTGTGTCACAGTTCAGTACACTAACTACAATCCGTATTTTCTGTCCAGGTGACACTTTCTGTACGTCACTTAATTCTACCAGACTGAACAAGTTTGTGGGTTTCAGTACAGCAGGCCCATTTATTTTTTATATAATACACAGGAACTGTTTTCTGGACCCTTCCCAGAGTCACAAACCACTTCTCAGGTTGCTGCTGACCTCGTTCCCGATGCCCAAGTTTTCCAACTGTCGCAGTCTGTGGGTGATGATGATGACAATGTTGAGTTAGTGGAAGAAGTTTGTAAAGAGGTGTCGGACGATGAGGAGACACGGTTGTCAGACAGTGGTGAAGTTGTTGTCAGGGCAGGAAGTCCGAGGGGGGAGCAGACTGAGGAATCGGAGGATGACGAGGTGACTGACCCAAGCTGGGTTGATAAGCCGAGTGAAGACAGTGCTTCTGAGGCGGAAGCGAGTGCTGCACCAGAACAGGTTGGAAGAGGCAGTGGTGTGGCCAGAGGGAGAAGCAGGGCCAGAGCTGGTGCATCAGCAGCAACTGTTTCACGTAGTGAAGCTCCCGTGGCGAGGCCTAGATGTTCGCAAGTCTGGAGGTTCTTTAAAGAAAGTGAGGATGACCGACGGACTGTGGTGCGCAACCTGTGCCACACCAGGATCAGCAGGGGTGCCACCACTACTAGCCTAACCACCACCAGCATGCGCAGGCATATGAGTGCTAAACACCCCACTCAATGGAACCAAGGCTGTTCACCACCTCCTGCGGGTCACACCACTGCTCCTTCCCCTGTGTCACTCACTGCCTCTGCTAGTCAACCCCCTGCCCAGGACCCCGGCATGAGCGCCTCCCGCCAGAAAACCACACCTTCACCTCCACGATCCTCCACAGTGTCCACCAATGTGTCCCAGCGCAGCGTTCAGCTGTCTTTACAGCAGATGCTGGAGCGCAAGAGGAAATACAGTTCCACCCACCCACATGCCCAAGCCCTCAACGTCCACATCTCCAAATTGCTGAGCCTGGAGATGCTGCCCTATAGGCTGGTAGAGACCGAGGCCTTTCGCAGTCTCATGGGGGTGGCTGCCCCTCGGTATTCGGTCCCCAGCCGCCACTATTTTTCCCGATGTGCCGTCCCAGCCCTACACCAGCACGTGTCACAGAACATCATCCGTGCCCTGACCAACGCTGTTTCTGAGAAGGTACACCTAACCACGGACACGTGGACAAGTGCTGCCGGGCAGGGACACTATATCTCACTGACGGCACACTGGGTTAACTTGGTGGAGGCTGGGACTGAGACTGACCCTGGGGCCGCTCATGTACTGCCCACAACGAGGATTGTGGGGCCTACCTCGGTCACGGTCTCTCAGACGTACTATGCCTCCTCCTCCGACCCCCCCTCCTCCTCCACCTCCTCCTCCGAATTACCATCCGTGGGCACGGCGCCTTCAGTCGGTAGCTCTAGGCGCAGCAACAGTGCCGTGGGTAAGCGCCAGCAGGCGGTGCTCAAACTGCTGAGCTTAGGTGACAAAAGGCACACCGCCCAAGAGCTGTTACAGGGCATCACAGCGCAGACCGATGTGTGGCTGGCACCGCTGAACCTCAAGCCAGGCATGGTTGTGTGTGACAACGGGCGTAACCTGGTGGCGGCTCTGCAACTCGGCAGACTGACACATGTGCCATGCCTGGCCCACGTGTTCAATCTAATAGTTCAGCGGTTCCTCAAGACATACCCCAATCTGTCTGATTTGCTCACCAAGGTGCGCTGCATCTGTGCGCATTTCCGCAAGTCGACCACAGATGCTGCCACTCTCAGGGCAGCACAGCGCTGCCTACAACTGCCCGCTCACCGACTGTTGTGCGACGTGCCCACAAGATGGAATTCGACATTAAACATGTTATCTAGAGTTTACCAGCAGCGCAGAGCGATTGTAGACTGCCAGATGTCAACTTCCACCAGAACTAGTAGTCAGGTCAGTCAGATTCCTCAAGTCTACAATGAGGAGTAGACGTGGATGTCTGATATCTGCCAGGTGTTGAGCAACTTTGAGGAGTCAACACAGATGGTCAGCGGCGATACCGCCATTATCAGCCTCACCATCCCGCTGCTTTGCCTGTTGAAAAAAATCACTGCTCAGCATGAAGTCGGGTGCTTTGCGCTTGTCACAAGAGATGGTGGAGGAAGATACGTCGCTTGATAGCCAGAGCACCCTCCAGTCTGTTTCTCAGCGCGTATCGGAGGAGGGGGATGAGGATGAGGAGGAAGAGGAGGAGAATGTCGGCGAGACAGTAGAGGGTACCAGTGCTCAGTCCTTAACTCTTGAGTGTGTATGGGCTGAAGAGGAGGACTTGGAGGAGGAGGAGGAAATGGAGAGTCAGGACAGTGAGGAGAGGGAATTCTTACGTGTTGGGACTCTGGCGCACATGGCAGACTTCATGTTAGGCTGCCTATCCCGTGACCCTCGCGTTAGAAGCATTTTTTCAAACACCGATTACTGGGTGTTCACTCTCCTGGACCCAAGGTACAAGCAGAACCTTTCCACTCTCATCCCTGCAGAGGAAAGGAGTATGAGAGTGAATAGATATCAACAGGCCCTGCTGCACAAGCTGAAACAATCCTTCCCATCTGACGCCGCTAGCGGCAGAGGGCATGGTTCTGTGGGCCAAGTAGCGGGGGAGAGGAGCCGAGCAGTCAGCTTGTCCAGCACTGGCAGGGGAACGCTCTCCAAGGCCTTTGCCAGTTTTATGTCACCCCAGCAAGACACTGTCACCTGTCCCCAGTCTAGGCAGAGTAGGGGGGAGCTGTACTGAAAGATGGTGAGGGAGTACCTAGCTGACCATACCAACGTCCGTAGCGATCACTCTGCTCCATACAACTATTGGGTTTTAAAGCTGGACACGTGGCCTGAACTGGCGCTGTACGCCTTGGAGGTGCTGGCCTGCCCTGCCGCTAGTGTGCTGTCAGAGCGGGTATTCAGTGCAGCTGGTGGCGTCATCACCGATAAGCGTACACGCCTGTCAACTGACAGCGCTGACAGGTTGACACTTATTAAAATGAACAAAGCCTGGATTTCACCGGAATTCAAATCTTTTCCGGGGGAAAGCAGCTAAAGATTAACATTACTTATGTATCCGATTCCTCTTCTCTACTCCTCCTACTCCTCCTCCTCCTCCATGTCGTCTTTACCACAATTTTTCAATTTTTATCTTCAAACAATTTTTCCAGAGGTCCACCTACAGGCCCTCTCTCCAAACAATTTTTCCGGAGGTCCACCTACAGGCCCTCTCTCCAAACAATTTTTCCGGAGGTCCACCTACAGGCCCTCTCTCCAAACAATTTTTCCGGAGGTCCACCTACAGGCCCACTCTCCAAACAATTTTTCCGGAGGTCCACCTACAGGCCCTCTCTCCAAACAATTTACGTCTTTTTCCTATCTTTCTCTCTCTCCAAACTATTTTTCCGGATAGCTGCCATATACGGTAATAAACTGAGAAGAATACAGAGAACACATGCCACACTTGATCAAGCTCATAATTTACGACTGTACCGGTTGATGCTAAATTTTTAAGTTGGGGTCCTGCGTCGTCATTCACTGAATTTCACTGATCTCCTCAACGTCTCCTCAAAGAACCGAAAGACCATTGTGGAGAGAGCGGCATAGCTCGCCATCAAAGTGACGAACCCCAACGCCAGACTGCGCAGCGAAGAGAACTAATAAATATCTCTGTGGTTATTTGTGTTAAATAAAAGTTAAATAAACACAAAAAAAAAAAATTGATCTGTTCCTGTTCCTGATTCACCCAAGTTGAATCTGTCCCATCATGAGAAAGTCCCCCCAAGGAGTCCCCACTTTAACTTGCTTCCCATACAACTACCTCACCCCCCGACACCTGTGTCTCGCCATTGTCCACCACCTCCTCAGACAACACTGGTAAATCCCCACTGTCAGCACACGGAGACTGCAAAAGGTCTTGCGAATTGGGGCAGAGAATGTTCTGGGGTAGCACATCAGAGAAGGGGTGACTATGGGGTTCCAGGGAGCACGTGACCACATGCAATCTCCATCCAAAAAGTCATACTGAGGCTCACCACCATGCTTTACACTGCAATCTTATTGAAAGACAGACAATCAGGGGTTAACCGCCAGGTTTTCAGGCAGCATTTTTAAGTGGGTCACCATTACCTTGTCCCTGAAAATTGCCTTGGGGTCATCGCCAGACTATTTTTATGAAAGGCCATGGGGTTCTATACACACAGTGCTGACGGAAGCCCATCAGCCTTTCTAAACACAATTGAAACTGTCCCATCATGAGAAAGTCCCCCCAAGGAGTCCCCACTGTAACTTGCTTCACTTTCAACTACCTCACCCCCCGACACCTGTGTCTCGCCATTGTCCACCTCCTCCTCAGACAACACTGGTAAATCCCCACTGTCAGCACACTGAGACTGCAAAAGGTCTTGCGAATTGGGGCAGAGAATGTTCTGGGGTAGCACATCAGAGAAGGGGTGACTATGGGGTTCCAGGGAGTACGTGACCACATGCAATCTCCATCCAAAAAGTCATACTGAGGCTCACCACCATGCTTTACACTGCAATCTTATTACTGAGGCTCACCACCATGCTTTACACTGCAATCTTATTGAAAGACAGACAATCAGGGGTTCACCGCCAGGTTGTCAGGCAGCATTTTTAAGTGGGTCACCATTACCGTGTCCCTGAAAATTGCCTTGGGGTCATCGCCAGACTATTTTTATGAAAGGCAATGGGGTTCTATACACACAGTGCTGACGGAAGCCCATCAGCCTTTCTAAACACAATTGAATCTGTCCCATCATGAGCAAGTCCCCCCAAGGAGTCCCCACTGTAACTTGCTTCACTTTCAACTACCTCACCCCCCGACACCTGTGTCTCGCCATTGTCCACCACCTCCTCAGACAACACTGTTAAATCCCCACTGTCAGCACACTGAGACTGCAAAAGGTCTTGCGAATTGGGGCAGAGAATGTTCTGGGGTAGCACATCAGAGAAGGGGTGACTATGGGGTTCCAGGGAGTACGTGACCACATGAAATCTCCATATAAAAGTCATACTGAGGCTCACCACCATGCTTTACACTGCAATTTTATTGAAAGACAATCAGGGATTCACCGCCAGGTTGAATGGCTTCATGCTGGCCATGCTATCACACTGCTGTTTTTAGGTTCTGCTACTACTGTGATCTGTCACTATCTTGTGCTGTATGCTACTGCTGCCCCCCTAACCATTCTGTCATGGAGCAACTATTGTCATTGTCACTACTACTGCCCACCCTGCCCATTCTGTCATGGGGCCACTATTGTCCCTGTTACTCCCACTGCTGTTGGCTCCCATCTCCACTGTTATAGGGCCACTATTGTCCCTGTTTGCCCGTGTTGACATCACCATTTATTTTTCCATACTTCTTATCCATCAAAAGAACAGAAAAATAAAAATAAAAAAAATCTTGTATTTTGAGCACCCATAAAGCCTCTTTAACATGGGCAGTATTTGGTCAGTATTTGATCAGTATTTGTAAGCCAAAAGCAGGACTGGGTCCAAAACACAGAAGAGATACAAAAATTTCCATTATATTTCCATTTCTCTGTTATGGACCCACTCCTAATTTTTGGCTTACAAATACCGAAGCAAAATACTGACCAAATATTGAACGTGTAAAAGAAGCCATCCTTTTTTTTTTTTTTTTAAATTGATTTCAGATGTAAGTGGCTAAAACGGATGCAAATTGAGTATAAAGCCTCTTTCACGCAGTCAGTATTTGGTCCGTATTTTGCATCCATATTTGATCAAAATTTGTAAGCCAAAATCAGAAGAAATGCAAATATTTCCATTACTGTTTTGGACCCATTCCTGTTTTTGGCTTACAAATGCTGATCAAACGGCCGTCTGAAAGAGGCTTTATGGATGCTCAAAATACAGTTTTGTATGATGGATCAGAAGAACAGAATAATAAACAGTGATGTGAACACAGCCTTACTGCTGCTGACCTCCTTCCTCACTCTGTCCTGGGGCCCCTATTGTCACTGTCAGTGCTGCTGCCCCCTCATCCCCACTCTGTCATGGAGCCACTACTTGAATCTTGGGGCACTGCACAGTAAAGTCCATGGCAATAAATTAGACCTGACGCTTACATTGACCTGTAATACTGATGCACAGTAAATCTGCAGCTAACAGAAGGGATTAAAAAGCATGTGTTTGGACTGCCACAACATGCATTAAAAGAACATTTTTTTTTCTCCACTACTTTATTGACGTTGCCTCCATTTCTTTTGTTCCACTAAGGAGCCATTTGGACACACACAGGTTTTTGGCTTTACTGAAGGGTGCTGTATGCTTTTATTTTCCAAGCCTTTAGGCCCCTTGCAGACGAGCGCGTGTCACGCACGTCTTCCGCATTGCAGCCCCTGGCCTGAACTACCGGCACTGACGGGGTCACATAGCATTATACTGATTTATGATGTAACCCTTATGTTAGTGTTATCCAACACATTCCAAAACTGTAAGGGTTACATAGCATCAGGCCAGAGGCTGCGATGCGTAAGACATGTGTGACACACGCTCATCTGCAAGGGGCCTTACACTGAGATTGGGCCACTAAGTGGGATGCATATGATTAGGCAGAGTGGCCTGGGTTTACCTGATTTATCACAATTTGTGACAAATGAATTTGTAACAAATTAATTTATTGTCGAAGTTCAATGAATTGGGCGAATCAAATTTTTCAAACTTGCTGATCTCTAATGACCAATGTTATGTATGGGGGTAAATGTGGGAAGCTTGCAAGCCAAAGAACACCATCCCAACCGTAAAGAACTGGGATGGCAGCATCAAATTGTTAGGGTGCTATGCTGCAGGTTGGACTGGTGCATTTGACAAAATAAATGGCATGAGGTAAGAAAATTATGTGGAGATATTGAAGCAACATCTTAAGACATCGGCCAGGAAGTTAAAGTTTGGGTGCAAATAAGTCTTACAAATGGACTGTGAGCTTAGGTATACTTCCAAAGTTGTTGCAAAATGGCTTAAAGACAACAAAATGAAGATGATGGAGTGGCCATCACAGGCCCTGAGCTCAAAGCCCATAGAAAACCTATGGGTGGAATTGAATAAGGCTACTTTCACATCTGCGCTTTCCCTTTCTGCTATTGAGATCTCTCCTAAGATCTCAATACTGGAGGAAAACACTTCCGTTTTGTCCCCATTAAGAAATTAGCAAGAAATTATGGCATTAGTGATCGCTCGTCCCCATAATGTGGAGGAGATCTCTGCATATAATTGCAACAGTCTTCTTCACTGATGAGCAGGAGAACTCTTCTTTCCCGACAATCGTAAGACTCTTCTTCCAGTGTAATACAGCCCTTAGACTTGATTTGTTCAGACACTACTTGATTGAACATATGGCATTCTGCAATTATACAAAGTTCGTTCACACAGGTATCATGGGTCCTGTTTTTACAAGATTTATGATGGATACAATGGATCTGTTTCTCAACCAATCCAAATGAATCCAGAGTTAAGCAAATTGACTTATAATGGGTCGGCAATGTTTTTTCATTTAGTTTTATTTTTATTTGGGGGAAAAGGGGTGAATTGAACTTATATTTGTTATATTTTAAAAAACTTTTTTATACCCTAGGTTCACTTGTATTCTGTAATGGATATTTATCCCTCACAGAATGCAGCATATGCAGCAGTACTGTATATTCCAGTGCAGTGCAGCAACCTGCAGGCGTGTATTGGAATATACCAGTGATAGGAGGAAGCTCTGGCCTCACTGGAATGTAAGAGCTTCTCCGATCTCAGCTGGAGGAGGCTGTTACAGGTTCTGCATTTTCACCACTCAGATGCTGTGCTTACATTGATTGACCAAAAGAGAAATGGCGCAACATTTTGTGGACTGATGAAAGAAAAAAAATGTTCTTTTTGGGTCTAGTCACCTCAGAGAGTATGTCAGATGACCCGTTCAGATTTCAAACCACAGTACTCTGTGAAGACAGAAAGGCAAAATGGTGCAAATATCATACCATGATGTTGGGCCTATTTATCACATTTCATGGATTAATTTAAATATATCAGAATACTTGGGGAGATCATGTTGCCCTATGCTGAAGAAGAAATGCTCTTGAAATGGGTGTTTTAACATGACAATCACCAAAACACACCAGTAAGCAAACATCATCTTGATTACAAACAGGATTAAGGCATTGGAGTGGCCAGCCCAATCCTCTGACCTGAGTCCCATAGAGAACGTGTGGTGTGACATAAAAAATGCAGTTTATGAGGAAAACCCCCAAAATGCAGAACTATGGAATTGCTCTGTACTGAAATACCTGTTCAGAGATGCCAAAAGTTAGTCAACTCCATGCAACATAGATGTCAAGCAGTTCTCAGAAACAATGGTTATGCCATTAAATATTAGTTCATTAATTTAAAGTAAAGTGAAATCTGAAACATTTTTTTCAGTTTAGACATGCAATGTTTGAGTTTTTAAAAATGCTGGCACGGCAGATTTTTTTGAACAGCCTAATATTCCTTTTTATTTAGTTTTTATAAAGGATTAACACAAACTGAATAAATGTTCCTATTGTTTTAATTTGGAATTGAACACATAGTATTTCCAGGGGATTTGCGGAAATAAAAGTTACTAGAATGGTTTGCCAATTTATTAGCTTTTTTAAACTAGTCTAGTTTTTTAGTTCCTGATGTACTGTAATGTTTTTAGCAGTGATCTACTAAAAGTTATGTAAGTTTCTCATGCTTGCTGTTGTTTGAATGTATGTAGCATGTTCATCCTCAGAGCCAGGATGTTGGGACTCAAGGAGTAAACACCAGTACCTAAAATTTGACAATGTTAACATTGTTGTTCTCTCCAATTATGTAAATGAATACGAGTATGACTACAAGACTTCTGAAATAGCATCATAGCAATTGCAGACATGATTGACAGAGCACTCATTTGGTAATTTTTTTTTCTAAACATTTTCATCATTTAGATAGCCTTTTGTCAGCTTACAATAGGCAGCAAAGTTCATTGTGGGAACTTTGGCCCTCAGAACACTTGTTGAGCTTTTCATCATGGTAGACACATGAACTTTGTCATTAAACAATGCATGAGAATCATATCTTTCATTAATCTTTACCCTTGACCCCTGACAACCCTTCTTGTTTAACAATATCAGTGTTGTAATCTTTACAAGGGTTTTATATACTATAGATAGATTTATTTTTTCCTTTGTTTATGCTTGCATTGTGTTTATTATGGAATGATGATTCTAAAATGTTTACTGTTGAATTTCGTAAACTTTTAAATCTTTATGGTTGCCAATTTGGACAAAGGTTGTTTAGAAGCAGTCAGACATTCACACTGAATATTCAGCTGTCATACTGAATGTTTCCAAATTGAAACTGTCCCCCCTCCAGCCCTATTGAAAGTCAGACACTATGCACTCACTGTTTTTGTATTACACTTTGTTCCCCACACACACTGCAAAGGCACACAGAATTGTCTTAAAAGTTTATAGTTAGGTTTAGATTTTTGATTTTCATTTCCTCCAGATCAAAGAAAATATATTTTCTGTGTGTTGTTTTGGTCAACAGTATGGTAATAGTTCATATTTAAAAAACTTTTATTTCATAAGGTTCATCGACGGGATCCGTTCTGAATGCTGTGCATTGAAAGGATAAAATGGAGGACCCTACAAGTGACTCCCTTCCCTTCGTACTTTCAGGAGTAAGCACAGGCACCAGTAGCCTTTGCCAGTGTCAGGCGGGTTGCACATATAGGGGAAGATTTATCAAACTGGTTTAAAGAAAAACTGGCTTAGTTGCCCATAACAGCCAATCAGATTCCACCTTCCTTCCAAAGGAGCTGAGTGGAATCTGATTGGTTGCTATGGTCAACTATGTCAGTTTTCCTTTACACCAGTTTTAATAAATCTTAGCCATAGTTTTTATTTTTGCAATTTTACAGACAATTTTTGACAGCCTTTTTACTTGCTCTTTTTCATTTGCTGTCACGTTAAGTAGGGAACAATGCAGCCCGAAATTACACCCATACCACTGTCCCTACCTACTTGGACAATCCACCCTAAACGGCAGAACCAAACAGGCAAACAGCGAGGGGGGCTCAGAACCAAACAGGCACAACTAAGACTGAATCAAAATC
>ONZH01030238.1:0-39473 GCA_900303285.1 Rhinella marina
GCACCTGTATTGTGCGTTCTGCGTGCCTGCCAAAACTCTTTTATATACGGGTGTTAATACACACCGTCTGACCTGTTAGTACACGGCTGTGTAATCAGACATATTTTAAAAAAAGTCCTTTTATTTGGCACCTGTACTGTGCGTTCTGCGTGCCTGCAAAACTCTTTTATATACGTGCTGTTAATACCCACCGTCTGACCTGTTAGTACACGGCTGTGTAATCAGACATATTTAAAAAAAGGCCTTTTATTTGGCACCTGTATTGTGCATTCTGCGTGCCTGCAAAACTCTTTATATACGTGGTGTTAATACACCACCGTCTGACCTTGTAGTACACGGCTGTGTACCTAGAAATATTTTAAAAAAGTCCTTTTATTTGGCACCTGTATTGTGGCGTTCTGCGTGCCTGCAAAACTCTTTTATATACGTGTTGTTAATACCCACCGGTCTGACCTGGTAGTACACGGCTGTGTAATCAGACATATTTAAAAAAAAGTCCTTTTATTTGGCACCTGTACTGTGCGTTCTGAGTGCCTGCAAAACTCTTTCATATACGTGCTGTTAATACCCACCGTCTGACCTGTTAGTACACGGCTAAAAAAAGGCCTTTTATTTGGCACCTGTATTGTGCGTTCTGCGTGCCTGCAAAACTCTTTATATACGTGGTGTTAATACACACCGTCTGACCTGGTAGTACACGGCTGTGTACCTAGAAATATTAAAAAAAAAGTCCTTTTATTTGGCACCTGTATTGTGCGTTCTGCGTACCTGCAAAACTCTTTTATATACGTGGTGTTAATACCCACCGTCTGACCTGTTAGTACACGGCTGTGTAATCAGATATATTTTAAAAAAAGGCCTTTTATTTGGCACCTGTATTGTGCGTTCTGCCTGCCTGCAAAACTCTTTTATATACGTGGTGTTAATACACACCGTCTGACCTGGTAGTATACGGCTGTGTACGCCAAATATTGTAACAAAAAAAAATGCGGAGGGCTAGCGGAATCGGACGTGGACGAGGACGGGGGCGCGGAAATGCTGTTGGGGGCCTCGTTGAAGCCAGTGGGGATACAATGCGTGCTAGTGAGGGGAAGCCAGGATTCCGCTCATCCAGAATCCCTGCCTTTATGGGACAGTTAAGCAGGGGGCGGGTTACACCGCTGTTGAGGCCTGAGCAGTGTGAACAGGTGGTGCAATGGATAGCCGATAGCGCTTCCACACAGTTGTCCACCAGCCAGTCATCCACACAGTCTCACTCTGACCCTCCTTCCTCCACACCTGGCCAACAGAGTCATCCCACTCTTGACCCCTCCCAGGAGCTCTTTTCGGGTCCTTTTTCAGATGTGCCGGAAGAATCCCTGGAGCTACCAGAGGAATTTGTTTGTAGTGATGCCCAACCACTTGAGTATTCGCCATCTCCTGCTGATGTGGACCCTGAACCAGCATCTGTTATCATGAGCGATGATGATGATGAGACGCAGTTGCCATCAAGGGAGGCTGTTGGAATGTCCAGTGGGCAGGAGGAGGAGCAGAGTGAGGAAGTGGAAGAGGAGGTGGTGGATGACGAAATCACCGACCCCACTTGGCCAGGGGTGATGTCCAGCGGGGAAAGCAGTGGAGAGGTGGTGGTCTGCGCAGCACCGAAAAAGGCAGCAAGAGGCAGAGGGATGTCCAGAGGCAGAGGGATGTCCAGAGGCAGAGGACAGTCCAGACAGAGAAGTGAGGCCACAGCCAGCAGGGCAGAAGCTGTTCCCGGCAGCAGGCAGTCGCACAAAGCTCCCCCATCGAGGCCTCGTACTTCTGTGGTGTGGAGATTTTTTAATGTTTGTGCAGATGACAAACTGAGCGCGGTTTGCACACTCTGCCACTCAAAACTGAGTAGGGGCTCTGAGAAGAGCAATATGACCACCTCAGGCATGCGGCGTCACTTGGAAGTCAAGCACTGGGCTGAGTGGGAGAGAGCAAACGCAATACAACCTGCGCCAGGTCTTCCTGCCACTGCCTCTTCCCCTTTGTTGTGTACTGCCACTGCGGTCCAGACCTCCAGCCAGGACACATCCACATCTGCCTCTGCCTCGACTACTTTGGGGCCTTCTCCTGCTGCCTCCCCTTCCCCCGCATCTTCGCCTGCACCTTCACACTCCTCGTCCCATCAACTGTCCATCTCGCAGGCGTTCGACCGCAGGCGGAAGTATGCCTCGAGTCACCCCCAAGCCCAAGCCTTAAACTGCCACGTCTCCAAACTGCTGGCCCTGGAGATGTTGCCGTTTAGGCTTGTGGAGACGCAGGCCTTCCGCGACCTGATGGCGGCTGCCGCACCTCGCTATTCCGTCCCCAGCCGCCACTACTTTTCCCGGAGTGCTGTCCCCGCTTTGCACCAGCACGTGTCGCGTAACATCAGGCAGCCCCTGAGGTACGCAGTCAGCGCAAAGGTCCACTTGACCACCGACTCGTGGACAAGCGCTTGCGGCCAGGGACGATACATCTCTTTGACAGCACACTGGGTGAATGTTGTGGAAGCGGGGACGGGGTCGCAAAGAGAGACGGCCTACCTACCACCCCCGCCCAAGATTGCCAGAAGGGGTTCTGATAAACCCCCCTCCTCTTCCTCCTCCTCCTCCTCTGCCTTAACATTGCCCTAAGCCGCTAGCTGGAAGCGTTGCAGCACTGGCGCGGGGAGACGTCAGCAGGCGGTGATTAAGCTCATCAGCTTGGGCGACAGGAAGCACAGCGCCCCAGAGGTGAGGGACGCCATATTGCAGCAGACGGAGATGTGGCTGTCGCCGCTGCAGCTAGGACCAGGCATGGTCGTGTGCGATAACGGCCGTAACCTGGTGGCGGCTCTGGAGCTTGCCGAACACAATCACGTACCATGCCTGGCCCACGTTTTTAATCTGGTAGTCCAAAAATTTCTAAAGACTTACCCCAACCTGGCAGAGCTACTGGTGGAAGTGCGGCGCTTGTGCGCTCACTTTCGGAAGTCAACTGTAGCTGCTGCTAGCTTAAAAAAACTCCAGCAACGCCTCCATTTGCCTCAACATCGGCTGTTGTGCGACCTGCCGACTCGCTGGAATTCCACCTATTCCATGTTGGCCAGAGTGTGTGAGCAGCAGAGAGCATTGATGGAGTACCAGATTATGAATCCACGCGTGCCTCCAACTCAGCTCCCTCAGTTTGCCAACCTCGAGTGGCCATGGATGGCAGACATATGCGATGTACTGCGTATCTTTGAGGAGTCCACCAAGAAGGTCAGCAGCGAGGACGCTATAGTGAGCGTAACCATCCCGCTCCTAGGCTTCCTTAAAGAATCGCTCATAGCAATAAGGAGAACGCATTGCACGCAGAGGAGACGGGGGTAGGAGGAGACGCAACGGAGCTACACAGTCAGACCACACTTTTGTCTGCTTCTCGGTGGCAGTTGCAGGAGGAGGAGGAGGATGAGGAGGAGGAGGACGATGTGGAGGTGGCTGTGGAAGAGGAGGAGGATGCTGGCGGCGAGGGTAGCAGTCAGGCTGTGTGCGTCCCATTGGTTCAGCGCGGATGGGGCGGAGAGGAGGCGGAAGAGGAAGAGGAGGAAATGGCAAGTGATCCTTCTGGTGGGGGCAGTGACGTCATGCCTATTCAGAGTCTGGCACACATGGCTGACTTCATGCTGGGCTGCTTTTCCCGGGACACACGTGTTGTCCGGATAGTGGAGAACAAACTGTACTGGGTCTTCGCACTCCTGGACCCCCGGTATAAAGATAACGTCTCCTCTTTTATTCCGGTAGAGGAGAGGACGAATCGATTGCTGGAATACCAGAGGGAACTCGTGCAGAACATGATGGAGATTTTCCCACCCACCATCGCTGGCGGCAGAGTGGAGAGGGTCTCCCAGAGTCCCACAACATCGATCAGGCCCACAGCCACCAGGGGAACACTCTCCAAGGTGTGGGACACGTTCATGGCACCCCCTCGTGCAACTTCCATCACTGCGGGGCCCGCTATCAGCAGGAGGGACAAGTATCGGCGGATGTTGCGGGAGTACCTGGCAGACCGTACCCCTGTCCTCCCCGATCCCTCGGCGTCCTACACTTACTGGGTCTCCAAGTTGGACACGTGGCTGGAACTGTCCCTGTACGCCTTGGAGGTGCTTGCCTGCCCTGCCACCAGCGTGCTATCAGAAAGGGTGTTCAGCGCAGCCGGGGGCATTATAACCGATAAGCGCAGCCGCCTGTCAACCGACAGTGCCGACAGGCTGACGCTAATCAAAATGAACAGCAAGTGGATTGACCCGGACTTTGCTTCTCCAACAGTGGAAAGCAGCCAAAAGTGAAGTGCCATCTGTATGAAGTGCCATTTCCTCCTCCACCTCCTCCTCCTCCTCCTTAACCGCCGTAGAATTGCTCTGTAAAAAAAAAAAAAAAATATTTATGGCTCACCTCTTGGGCCTACAAGCAATTTTTATCATGGCTCACCTCTTGGGCCTACAAACAATTTTTCTCATGGCTCACCTCTTGGGCCTACAAACAATTTTTAAGAGGTCTCACCTCTTGGGCCTACAAACAATTTTTAAGAGGTCTCACCTCTTTGGCCTCCACATAATTTTTAAGAGGTCTCACCTCTTGGGCCTACAAACAATTTTCCTCATGGCTCACCTCTTGGGCCTACAAACAATTTTTAAGAGGTCTCACCTCTTGGGCCTACAAACAATTTTTATTATGGCTCACCTCTTGGGCCTTAATACAATTTTTAAGAGATCTCACCTCTTTGGCCTCCACTTAATTTTTTCGAGGGCTCACCTCTTGGGCCTCCATATAATTTTTTCGAGGGCTCACCTCAAGCTAACTTTGCGCACTCATTAAAATATTTTCACAACAAGGACCTAAGAGCCCTCGATGGGAGAGCTTTGTGTGGGGGCCTGTTATAGGGAAGAGATGCGGCCCTGCGGGCTCTAGCCTGCCTTCTCCATGAGCCTCTGGCCAGCCCACGGCCTCTTCCTGCCTTTTGCAGTCCTACGCATCCCTCAACATCCCCACTGCTTTACCTGCTAGACATGACACTGGGCCAGGTCGGGTCACTGACTTCGTCATACTCAACCACCTCCTCTTACACTGCCTCACTTTGCTCCAACAGCCTCCCTTGCTGGCAACTGTGTCTCATCATCGTCCCTAATCATTTTACACTTTAGTGCCCGTTCCACACCACCATCAGCTAGAGATGGAGCTTGCTCCAGTGTTTGGGCATCAGAACAAACAAAATTCTCAGATAGCTCCTGCGATTCTTGCATGGGTGGGAACACTGGGTTGATAACATTGGGCAGGGTGGGAGGAAGGAGGGTCAGAGTGAGGTCCCTGCAGTTTCTGCAGGCTATCGACGAGACTGGACTTTGTGGACTTGACTGGGTGGTGGACAGATTTAAAAGGAGAATCTAGAAGGAGAAGGAGGGGTTTGCCGAGCTGTCTGTAAGGGTTGCGGAAATCCTGACAGAACCAAGGCCCCAAACTTGGGTGGGGGTAGCAGGTTTGCCCGTCCCCGCCTCCACAACATTCACCCAGTGTGCTGTCAGGGAGATGTAGCATCCCCGGCCTCAAACCAAAGTGTTGGTGGTCAAATGGCCTTTTGCAGTAACCGTGTTACTCGGGCGTGGATGATGTTTTGGGACATGTGCCTGGGCAAGGCAGGGTTGGCACAGAGGGAAAAATAGTGATGGCTTGATTGCTTTCCCCCTTGCCTATGCCATCTGTGGTTGTCATAGGCAACGTGATTTTAAAGGGTTTCTGTCACCAGATTTGGGCATACTAAACAGGATGGCATTTGCAATGTGCAAATGCCACCTGATGCCCAATCTGGTTTTCTTACTGTAATCAGATCAGCCGTTTTGTTAAAAAAAGCACTTTTATAATATGTAAATTAGGCGTACTAGGTGCAAGAGGCGTTTACCTTGCACCTAGTAATCGCCGTGTTCCAACCTCTAGTGCCGCCTCCTGCTTCCTGATTGACAGGGCCAGGCAGCTTGCTCGATGAGCTGCCGGCCCTGTCCTCGCTCGAAATCCCGCGCCTGCGCCGTGTAGGCTAAATTCGGCGCAGGCGCAGATAGTTCACCCGGCCGCCCGGCTCCTGCCTCTCTCACTGCACCTGCACCGTGCGGAGTAAAAGCGGCGCAGGCGCAGTGAGTTCCGCCGGCCGCCCGGCTCCCGGGTCTCTCAGTGCGCCTGCGCAGGCGCAGTGAGAGAGCCGGGAGCCGGCGGAACTCACTGCGCCTGTGCCGCTTTTACTCCGCACGGTGCAGGCGCAGTGAGAGAGGCAGGAGCCGGGAGGCCGGGTGAACTATCTGCGCCTGCGCCGAATTTAGCCTACACGGCGCAGGCGCGGGATTTCGAGCGAGGACAGGGCCGGCAGCTCATCGAGCAAGCTGCCTGGCCCTGTCAATCAGGAAGCAGGAGGCGGCACTAGAGGTTGGAACACGGCGATTACTAGGTGCAAGGTAAACGCCTCTTGCACCTAGTACGCCTAATTTACATATTATAAAAGTGCTTTTTTTAACAAAACGGCTGATCTGATTACAGTAAGAAAACCAGATTGGGCATCAGGTGGCATTTGCACATTGCAAATGCCATCCTGTTTAGTATGCCCAAATCTGGTGACAGAAACCCTTTAAGGGGTGCAGAATTTTATCTTCTTTTTTGTCTAGTTTGGCTTGGGGTCCATGGCAATGTAGAGGAAAGAAGGTTTCCTTGTATAGTCTCACTTTACAGAGAGGTTATATTGTCTTTGGAGTGTATTGTTGAGAGGCTGTGATAGTGGCGTAATAATGCGACTTGGGCGCGTTATATGCACCCAGACATGCTTCCCCTGCTGTCCCAGTTGCATTCCAGCAGTGTTAGCATCCTTTTCTGAGGTTTCAGGGTGGACTTGGTGACCTCCAAGTGGTCGAATTGAGTTTTCCAAGTGGCGAGCATTTTTTTCCCATAGACTTTAATGGGATTCGATATTCGGTCGAATAGTCGAATATCGCGGTCTATTCTAATCGAATTTCGAACTTTCGAATATTTCACTACTCGCTCATTTCTAGTTATATGCTTTCAAGAATAATAATAATAAAAAGAGATTTGAAACAAACAAAACGCATCCTGAAAAGCTTTGATTCATATGCTACAATAAAGAATACACTGTGCTGAACAGAGAAACGTCTGCTGGGATTACTTATACATTGTTCATGGGGATTGCCCCTTCCCGTGCAGTGCGGACAACAGATCGAGTGCTGTCAGATTTCCTATAAGACTATCCTGAGGATAGGTCATCAATATAGGAGATCCTGGACAACATCTTTAAGTCTAGTGAGACATCTGGATATTCATATGAGGGAGAATCCATACGTGCTTAGAGTCTAGGAGGGATCTATTGTAATGTTCCGAATGTAGAAAATGTGGAAGGTGTGGAGCTCAGTTTTAGGACCTGCTGCTTCACCATGATTTCCGATCTATAACGTAAAGATGTTTCCAGGATTAGAAAAATATCTCCTTTACTCCTAAACATCACCTCTCCTGTCCAAGGGATGAGCGCAGCATTGTAATTCTGCTCCATTAACTTTAATAGAGTCATACTGCAATACCAGACATAATCTATGGACAGATGTGGGGCTGTTTATCTAAGAAAGCAGCCGCAAGTTCGAATCCTGTACAACCTCTACAAATATCTGGATATAATACAGAAAACTATTATTACTACAAATAGAGATCAGCAAAACTCTTAAAATTAGTTGGAGTCCTATTTGTCCAAAGTGACCTTGTGTTTCAATTGGGGTGGAATCAACTCTCTTGTATTTGCATATAATTATAATGTAATATAGCCGCTGACTTATTTAATAAAATATACCTGTATAGCGCCACCTGCTGTTTGTTCTTTTCCTTATTTCTCTATCCACCTAAGTAACATTACTGAGGAGGACGCACATGCTCACTTATATTCTTCATCGGTCACCAGCCCTTTCCATGTTTAGAAGCCATCACTGGTGCAGGCAGGAATAACATGGACAGGATGAGAGCTCAGCAGAAAAGAGCTGCAGCAGAAAGGACACGCTCTGTGAAAAAGGACATGCACCTGAGCTACCAGCTTGAAATAAATCTAGAGGAGCAATTGAAGAAATGAATGGGAACATCTACAGGCTGGTTTTATCTTTGTTAGAAAGAGATTATCGTGTATTGCTTGAAGACCAATTTTCATTTTTTATTAATTATGGCAGGGGTGGCCAACTTTACAGACACAAAGAGCCAGGAAAAAAACAGTATGACTACCAGGAGCCACAAGCTACACATGAGTCATCATATTTTTCGCTCCCTATAAGATGCACCAAGGTTTTAGTGGAGAAAAAAAAAAAAAGAAAAATATTTTTCATCAGACCTCAGATCAGACTCCAAATGAGACCTCCAATCCTCATCTGACCTAAAATATGATCCTCAACACAAATCAGACTCCCAGTGTCAGACCTTCAGTCCTCAAATCTCCCCCCATTGCTCAGATCTCCTCCCATGCTCAGATCAGACCCCCCACCATTCTCACACCAGCCCCACCATGCTCAGATCTGACCCCCATGCTCATATCTGGACCCCATCCCCATGTTCAGACCAGACCGCTCATGCTCACACCAGATCCCCCTATGCTCAGATCTGAACCCTCATGTTCAGATCTGCCCCCCCCATACTCAGATTAGAACCCCCATGCTCAGTTCTATCATTTAGAAAAATCTCCTACCTCCCCTTATCGGGCAACTGCTACTTCACAGGTCTGAGACGCTCTCTACTGTGACTTGATCCGCACAACACCTGGTGATAGCGCGCGTCTCCACATACCATGTTCTGACACTGTGTGCATCAGGACGTAGTGAAGAGTGAGCTGGAGCTGCAGAGTAGTAGCGGTGCTTGATCAGAAAAGGAGATCTGAGCATGGGGTGGAGAGTGTGGCGGCCTGACTGCTTCCCAGCTCAAACAAAAGAGCCACACTTGAAGAGGCAAAGAGCCGCATGCGGCTCAGGAGCCACAGGTTGGCCACCCCTGAAATATGGGATAATTCATTTAATTGTAGAGTAAGAATAGTTAAATGTGAGTTGATGGGGGCAGTGTCAGAAGCAGAGCAAAAGTATATAAAGAATCCACAGAAAGGAAAATATTACAATGGAGAATAAATGACTCAGTAGGTTACCCCGGAAAACTTCTGGCTGAGTTAGATTTTAAAAGTAAATAGTTTTTTAATTGATCTGATAGGAACTGTGAGGGAATTTGCAAAATTGCTTGGAACAGACAAGGCAGAAGATGTGTGTTTATATGTTTAGGGAGATGATGGTAGTAGCAGTACTGGCAGCTAAGTAGCAGGTAATGGAAGTGGCAGTAGGGGGATTAGCAGCAGTAACATGATAGTAGGAAGGCAGACAATGGCAGTGGCATGATAGGGCACAATCTGAGCAGATCTAGTCATCGACCTCAACAAGAGTATTGTGCAGATCCTCATGGATCCATTCTTTTGACAAAAGTGATATTTTACACACCTCTGTTGGACAACTTGGATGCTTGGGTGTCACAACACTACCTGCCATGCTGAAAATCCTCTCTGGAATGACATGAGAGACTGAGCAAGAGAGAGCATACTAGGCCACTGTTCCAGTCTGCCTGAACTACATGAAGCAGCAAAACCCCATTCTGTTGGCAAACAAAGGTGGCCACCAGCACCCACAACAAGAGTTTCATCCTTCTCCTGGTCACCCTTGTGGCAGCTAGGACACATCCATGGGCGGTACAATGTCTTTCATATTCTCATCATTACTTTCTGCTTCTCTTGCTCAGATTCCTCCTGTGCTTTGTCATCAGCCATCAATAATGGAATGCATGGCCACAAAACAATATTACATGCCCGGCAACCCAATAGTGTCAAGCTTAATTCCCACCTAAAACACCCAGAAAATATTTCCCTGTAAAGTAATGTCAACCCATATACACATAACATATGAGACCAATCTAAATATATGGATTACTGATGGATATCAAAACACACATACAAACACAATACATAATATTTAATTGATATTTTATTGTTAATCAAATTATGGACATGATTAACAGCACACAATGGGTTAAAAACAATTAATATTCATATTAAAGGTGGTACAAGGATGAGGGATAAATAAAGTGTAAGTGCTTATACTGGTCAGAAAAAATATAATATTAAAGTATATGTGGACTTTATATCTTAAAGAAATCAATGATCCTGAACCTGTTCCATTAATGTGAACACTATGAATACAGCAATTAGATATATAAAATCAATACCACACTTGAACACCAAAAAATCAAACAGTACGAGTACTGACCAGTAACAAATCCCACCACCCTAAAAGACCAGCAGTCCACTCCCCAACGCGCGTTTCGTGGTCTGCTTCCTCAAGGGGTAGTGGCTGGAATTGTGGCCATGGAGAATATGTATAGCGGCTCCAGAGTATCATGTAATTACCATTGGGCCAGTGACATCACAAAGACACAAATGTCTGCATGCACACACCTAACGGCAATCTAATAACAGCAGTGCCACTAGTTACCTGGCGTGCTAGCTTCCCGCTATCCCCCATGTGGCCGGTCGGAAGACAAACGCCCCACGATCCGGAGAACAAGGAGCGCAAAGGAAGTTGTGCAATCCGTGTCATACTGGAGCGTAGCCACCAGCCTGACGCATGCACGGGACGCGGTGCACACCGTGACAGCCATCTTTGAGATGGTATGTGCAGACTGGCATATCGGTAGATGAAATATCTTGATGCTGGTATATTATACACAAAGACATTTAAGGGCACATGATTATATACTATAAGACCAAGGCAAATCATTATAATAAAAAAGCTAGGATATAAATATATCTAATAATAGTGCAACATAAGGGAAAAAGTGCATGTGTGCATATAAATCTATAATTAAAAACATAAATTCATGAAAATAAATAAATGAAAGGTAATAAGTGTATTTATGTGTGAAATAAAAATAGGTAATAAGTGTAATTGTGTGTGAATGAGAAAACAAAGTTAATTGGCAAAAAAGTGTATGTGTGTTCAGTATATAAAGATATTTAAACAACCATGAATACTTGAACATAGGAATAGGTGAGGATGGTGAATTATTGAAAATGAAAAAAGTGAAAAAAATCATGCGGACATTTGTGTCTTTGTGATGTCATTGACCCAATGGTAATTACGTGATACTCTGGTGGCCCTATATATATCCTTTATGGCCACAATTCCAGCCACTGCCCCTTGAGGAAGCAGACTGCGAAACGCGCTTCGGGGAGTGGACTGGTGGTTTTTCAGTGTAGTGGGATTTGTTACTGGTCAGTACTTGTACTACATAGTAACATACTATAGTAACATAGTCTACAAGGCCAAAAAAAGACATCTGTCCATCCAGTTCAGCCCATTATCCTGCGAGTTGATCCAGAAGAAGGCAAAAAACCCCTGTGAGGTAGAAGCCAATTTTCCTCACTTTAGGGGAAAAAATTCCTTCCCGACTTCAATCAGGCATCAGAATAACTCTCTGGATCAACGACCCCTCTCCTGTAATATTATTACCCTCCAGAAATACATCCAGGCCCCTCCTGGACTCTTTTAGTGAACTTACCATCACCACCTCCTCAGGCAGAGAGTTCCATAGTCTCACTGCTCTTACCGTAAAGAATCCTCTTCTGTGTTTGTGTAGAAACCTTCCTTCCTCCAGAGGCAGAGGATGTCCCCTCGTCACAGTCACAGTCCTGGGGATAAATAGATGATGGGAGAGATCTCTGTACTGACCCCTTATATATTTATACATTGTTATTAAATCTCCCCTCAGTTGTCGTTTTTTCTGAAGTGAATAACCCTAATTTTGATAATATTTCTGGGTACTGTAGTCAGAGGCATAGCTAATCGCTCATGAGCCCTTGTGCAAGAGTTCAGCTTGGACCTCCCTTCCCTCAGTGGTTTGAGAACATTGCCTTTCCGCCTGGGATAAAATTTGAAATGGACCTACTGTTGAAGATATACTTGGAAAACATTACCTACAGCTCTATGAAACATTCAGGGTACGGTAATACAGCAGTTGGGGAAGGCTGGCTGGGCCAAAACGCATCCTTTTCATCTTTGATTATCAGCTGAAATAAAGAATATACCTTATTGAAACACTGATCATTTGCTGGGATTCTTCTGACATAGACCCCTACCTCAGACCTCAGATTAGCTCTCCCTTTACACCTCCATGTCAACCTCCACATCAAACCTCAGACTATTCATGTTTTTATTCTTAAATGTGTAGAGCAAGTCAAGTGATTCTGATTATTTTTACCACATACTTGGTTTTATACACGGTACACAGTGGTGAGCTCCGACAGTGGTGTGTGATCTGTATCGCTTACTAATCACACAGCCATATTTTTCTTCTGCATCCAATCCAAATTTTTGCAGATAGGGTGTGAGCCCATTCATTTCAATTTAAAAAATGCAAACAGCACATCCTTTTGTCAATACCAAAGTCCCACAAAAATATTGAACATGTCATATTATTGTCCATTTTGTGGACAAGAATATGTGTTGTTGTAATGAGTCTGGGGAAAAAACGGATGCAACATGGACGTCACACGGACATCATCTGTATTTTCTGCAGATCTGCATTTTACAGACTGCAAAATACATATGGTCATTTGAATGCACCTTAATTAGCTGCCAGGAGAAGCAGGAGATCACTGTCTGACCTCCTGCATTTCCCGGACAGCTAATTAGTTGGCGATACAGATCACACATATCGTACACTGTCAGCGCTCACTAGTATAACATTTCATAGAGTCCACCATCTTTAGAAAGTTGAGTGCTCTGCCTCACTGAAAGATACAATATCTTATGTAGCACAAGTGCCCCAACTTACACAAACCTCCTATGGGCAACTTTTAGTTCCCAATCCGCCCCTGCCACTGACATCACTGAAAATGCAGATGCCGGTGAATTAAACCCTCAGATGCCGCTGGTAATGCTGACTCCACCATGTACAGAGTTTTCAGATTGAGGAGACTCCCTCTGTGACCCCATTGGTCCCCCATGCTGCCCTGATGGGCAAGCAATGGCTGCTATGGCAAACCTGGTCCTTTTAAGGGCATTGGAGCCCACCAGTTATGCAGGCGTGTGAGGCCTGGACCACACGCTAGGTCTCCTAGGTAATTGTAATTGTAATGCTCAGTGGCATAGTATTGAGACCCTGTTACCCACTATATTATACAGCTGGTATCCTGCTCTCTTTGACAGAATCATAGATAACTCCAATCCTGACAGTTTAACCCATTACATGCCAGAAACTATGTTGTCGCTACATTTAACTGATATTAAGGAGAGAGTGTTTCCTTTCTAACCCTATTAACCCCCATGGTTTTATTGTTAGGTTTTGTAGGGTTACTATCTAAAACTAAGGTCTAGCAATGTCCCATAGGTCTACAGTTGCCAATGAGACCCTCCCTTTAGCAGGGCTAGTGATTATGTATAATATCAGTTTTTACAGTAACTAGTGTAATACATTGAAAATAATAAGTGTTACAGTGTATTAAATGGTAAATGAGCAGATCAAATGTTCATGATCCCATCAACATTGGCACTAATTAGCACTAAATAAAATAAGCAATGATAAACAATGTAAAACACAAATGCTATAGCTTTTTTTCAATTATTCCAGCTTTCAAGAATACAATTTAAAAGCCAATCAAAAAGTTGTTATGGAATGGAAATTGTAACGTGTCCCTCAAAGCAAGCTCTAATGCAGCTATATTTCTAGAAAAGTACAAATGTTATGGGCGATTGAATGCAGAGATGCAAAAAATGTTTTAAAAAAGTGTTTACCGTGCAAAAGTTTAAAAAAAAACTGTATGTTTGGAATAAAAAACTCAAAAAGCAACAACAGAATATCTGTATTTTACATGTTGTCACTACAGTTAAGTGTTATCTCTTTTGAAACGTGCAAATGAAATGCAATAAAATTGTTGTGTCCTTATTAAGCAAATGCAAATAAAGTTTTTTCTTGAATATCATGAAAACATAGCCAAACTGGAATGTGTTGATGAGGTCGCGCCTTGTGTATTGAGTACCACATTCACAGAGAAGTGTAATTGTCCACACAACAATAGTGAGAGATCCTCATCTGGACATTAGCCTCACAATGACTACTACTCCCGTAATTCAGATGGTGATTTCCCTCCTTCAGAAAACAGTCCAGGGTTTGGGGAAAATAAAGCATCATAAAAAAAGAGAAGCTTATAAGTTATCCCCCCAACTGTGCATTTATCCACCCCCCACCCCGACATTTCCTGCCTCTTTCCTCTACAACATGACTCCAACACTTTCTGAAGCCCCAACAAATTGTCTTTTGAAATCTTCTGTTTTCTATGATCAAATATGACTTTGTCAGGAATAGGTGATTGCTTGTAGTAAATAGGTAATCTATGCGAGACAGTGATCCCTGGACTGCTGTGAATGAATAGTCCCTTTTGACTGGATACATTAGATGTCACATCTCTACTGCATTTCAGGGTTTAGGGCCCCACTTTGTCTAAAACCGACCCTGAGTGATCCAAAATTATTACAACTAGTGTTGAGCGAATCAAAGTATCCGAAGTGGACTTCAATCCAAATTTAAAGGAAAATTCAATTATGTTTTATGGTAACAAATTAATTTTCCCTCATCCATTTGAGTCGGAAGAGGCTGGCTCAAGCAACATGGTCGCTGCAGCCTCTTTGTGCTCAAATGGATAAGATAAGCACAATTGAATGTATTTTTTTTAAACTAATCAACCCCTGAAGGGCCTGAATATTCATCTCAGATGCTGCGATCAGCAAAGAACACAGCATCTGAGGGGTTCAAGACGGGGGTGCTCAATTGCTGTTCCCCATCATAGTGCCTACTGCGTACAAAGAAATGGACTTCTTGAAGTAATTCGTCATGAAGCAAATTTTTGGGAAAATTCCGTTTTCTAGGCTAGGGCAGTGCAAAGGTCTGTTCATTAGTGTTGGTGACATCACCGGCAACACTGCTAGGTGTAAGCCTCCACCTAGCAGCCCCCATGGAGAGCCTTGTACGTCACCGGATCTAAAAAAAAAAGCCTTTGCCTGCACGATTCAGCACAGAGCAAAGGAGAGCAATGGAGCATTAAATGGTCTGATGCTCATATCAGAGGGCTAGTTCTCAACCCGGACAACCCTTTAAAAACCCATACATCTTTTTCAAGTTTTCTCTAAAGCCTCATTCACATGAAAGTGATTTCCATCAGTGATTTTGCGCCAAAACCAGTGGCGGCTCTAAACACAGAACAGGTTCAGATCTTTGGAAATAAGGATATATTTCTGGTGCTCACTTCAGGGTTGGTATGGGTGGGTGCTCTATTCTCAGACCGGCCTATCAGGTCTAGACAGGTGCAAAATGGTACTATATTGGTAGAGTAGGCACACCTTATCCGGATTAGGCGGAAAGTCCTAGAGAAAATATATATACTAAAATTCTAGAAATATTTAATAATAATAAAATGTACAATAATAAATACACAAATATATAGAACCATAAAGTATAGTATACAACAAGTCAGTATATTGAACTGTGAATCAGACAGTACATGGACGCTGCGCCGGCGATTAATGTATTGTCCGCACTGATATGGTCAGGCAATCGTATAGAACTTCGTTTGTTTGCCGTTACACATGAAAAATGAGCAGGTAAATATTTTGTATAGTCACTTCATACCTCTAAAGATAGTCACTTCTTGCCTCTATGGGATGTTCAAGCATGTATAAGCACAAAAGCACCTACCGTGGCGTCCCACGGGGGTGTTTTCCCATCGGGTGCTAGAAGTGTTTTACTCACTGCGAGTTGTATTACAATTGGCGACCGGCTGTGGACTAAATCCTGCAGTTGATTAGCGACTGTTCACCATACGGTGAGCTCCACTGATCCTCTCGATCTTCTTCTATCGGCGTCCCACGTGATCGTATGGTCACGTGACCGGAATGAAGATATTGATCTTACGGGGTTCTGTGGTGGAGATTCTTCACTGTACAGTTAAGACCAGTTGGTCAGTATTGTCTACGAGGGGGGTGTCCAATTATCAAGGCCATTTTTAGAGGTATGAAGTGACTATACAAAATATTTACCTGCTCATTTTTCATGTGTAACGGCAAACAAACGAAGTTCTATACGATTGCCTGACCATATCAGTGCGGACAATACATTAATCGCCGGCGCAGCGTCCATGTACTGTCTGATTCACAGTTAAATATACTGACTTGTTGTATACTATACTTTATGGTTCTATATATTTGTGTATTTATTATTGAACATTTTATTATTATTAAATATTTCTAGAATTTTAGTATATATATTTTCTCTAGGACTTTCCGCCTAATCCGGATAAGGTGTGCCTACTCTACCAATATAGTACCAGGTTCAGATCTTTCCCTTATATCTTATGTCTGTGGAGGCTCCAATCCTGGTTTGGCCCCAATCACTGATGGAAATCACTGACCAAAACTAACGTGTGAATGAGTCTTAGGCTGGGCCCCACCCTATTTAAAATGGCCCAGTCTAAGCCCTGCAGGGATCTTCTGTGCAGTGGAGAGCGGGGGCTCAGCTCCTTACACTCTGATCTATTTTTTCATTTAGTCCTAATGGACCCATTACGCGTGTCTTCATTATTAACCAGGCTTCTTTTTGTAGTAGTTTCCTCCTCTGGTCACCTCCTGCTAAAGGAGATTTTACTTATAAGATGCCTGAAAAACGCTGTACATTTGGATCCCCTGCAGGCATCTCCCTAACATGGCTGATGAAGTGAGTGGCACCCTGCCCTGTACTCATAGAGCAATACAGTTCGTAAAAATTCTCATATAGGTAACAAAGTGTCCGACCAATGAAAACTTGTTGCAAGGGCAAAAGATATGGAGCAGAAACTGCAAATTTAGTTCTGCAACTCCAGAAATCCTTTACCACACACTGAGTTCCTCCCAATATTAGACTTATTAAAGTACAATTAGGCCTCGTTCACATTTCACAGTTTTTCACTGACATATGCTGTCCGCATTTTCTGCGGACATCACACATACCCATTGATTTAAATATGTCTGTTCACATTTCAGTGGGTCAGTAGAAATATCATGGGGAAATGCACTACTTTGATCCATGATGCGAACCAAGCACACCCATTGAAGTCTATGGGTCCATGAAAATCACTGAACAACACGACTAATACGAGATTCTTTGGAAATTAATTTTCAGAGGAGCAACTTCCATGAATTACAGATGACACACGGATGGTTAAACCAGACCCACCTACCAACCACGGATCCTTCATGGACATCTTCACCGAGGCAACACTTACACTTTTTTTCACAGACTTGATACGGAAATGTAAACAAGGCCATAAAATCTCAAGAAGGGCAATGGCCACATCTAAAATTACCCTTTGAAATCACGTTATGAAGCCATGTCCGCAAAAGAAAGGATTGCATTCTGCAATTTTATAGCCTTATGGACCTCAATGGGGCTATGCCCTGATTTTTACTGACAAGTAGAGGACATGTTGTATTTGTTTTGCTGCGCTGTGGAACGGAAGAAAAGATGCGGACAACACGCGTTGTTTTGGGGGCCCATAGAAGTGAATGGGTTTGCGTCAAATGCTCAAAATTGTGGTTCAGATGCAGAAAGTAACATACGGCCGTCTGAATGAGCCCTAACAGACATATTATTAAAGAATTGGCCTGTTTCTCAAATGCATCGTTATGGATATTAAGTCTTCTCAACCTTAGGAATTGACCATAAGGGATTGTTCTTTTGACACTGTGAATATGGAAGCATCAAAATGACATAAAGAATTTGTAGCAGTTGGTTTTCTATAGTCTTCTGTAATAATGTCACCATCTTCTATAGCCACCGGGACAAATTCATCTTCAGTGTCAAATTTACACGTGAACTTCATAGTCATTTCATTGATGTTATTTAAATAAGTACTTCCTCCTCTGAATATATGATGAACACGTAATGGATGAACCTAAAAGAAGCTTTGATGGATTGTGCAAAATAATTTTTTACTGTAAACTCAAAAGAGTCTTCAAAAACTGCCAAAAGGTACATAGGACAGGAGTGCCCATCATCATACCGATTTCTGATACCAGAAAAACAAAAGCACTGCGAGATAAAACAAAGAATAATGTCACACTCTGGATTTTTGTTTTACTCTTTTATGTCTTTGTTTTCTATATTTGATTTTTAATATGTGTCTCAGAAAATCCATAGATCAGCCAAGAGCAAATGCTTTTGTTCTCAAATTGATGAATTGTTATGATGCATCATACACGCAATGGTGTAATTGGCTCCAAATGAAAGAATAAGCACAGTTCGGAGAAATCCAAGCAGATGACTAAAAGAGGTTACAGAAGCCACAGTTCTGTGAGGACAACCTGAACGTGTATCATGATGATGGTTACATGTGAATTACAGAGCGATAGTGTGGATTGTGCAGTAGTTATATTAAATACAATTAAAGTGATGTAATATGATATAATAGATATCTGTGATTTTTTTTGTCAATAAATTTTATTATTCAAAAGTAAAAACATTATTTTCTATACACAAATATCAACATCCTTATTTTTATTGCTTTTAACCCAAATATCTCCCCCAACCCTCCCTCCCTTTGCAATGCGTCTCTTATCCCTCCGTATGAGAGGGGGTGAGGCAGGGGAATCTAGAACTTCTACCCTGCCCCCCCCCCCCCCCCATAGCCTAATCCATTTCTCCCTGAATATTTCTTTGCTTATACAGAATATTTTCATATATTTTAACCTTATTGATAAGATTTAACAATGTATTCATACTTGGGATACTGAGTGAAAACCAGGCTTGTGTAATAAAAAGTCGAGCCAGGAATATTATCTTAGTCAGGAGAATCTTTTTATATTTATAACAATTTACCTTGGAAAGGTCGCTCAATATCCAACATGTTCCTGTTAAAGGGATCTCTACCCTTAATTTTTGGGTAATAAAGTATTTAATTGCCCCCTGGCATTCTTTTAATTCTGTACAGGACTGGAACATATGTATATAATCAGCCCCAAGTGAATTATAGTGTGAACAATTAGAAGTATCTCTTAAACCACATTTATTGAGCCATACCGTACACTCTATGCACTCTATGAAAAATATTAAATTGTACAAATATGTGGTTAAATTATGAGATACTAGTCTTAGATTCAAAAATATATTTTACCAATTATCTAATTGAATCATGTGGCAATCAGTTTCTCAAGCCTTTTTGTCCTGGAGATCATGCTTTTTTAAATAGTGTCTTAAGTAGTTCATTTATAAAGTTGGGCAATCTTGAACTTCTTGCCCGGATTCCGCATCAAGTCATTCAAGGGTGTCCTAGTATTGATTTTTCCTTTTGGCCCCTTTCACACGGGCGAGATTTCCGCGCGGGTGCTCTTGATTAAAAATAAAAAATCTGAAATGGAGGGCCCAATTCAGAAAAATATCCCCCTCATAAAGGACTTAAATGCATCTCACACCAGTTGGATCTTTGCTGAATTAAAATGAATGTCACAAAAAAATCTCAATCTCCTGTTTCAAGAAATCATGTTTATTCATTATCGACATCCTTAGTACAGGTTTAGTCTTAATAGGGGCCTTACCCTTTCTCCATCGTCAACCATACACAGCTCAAGAGAGAAAATTACATGGTCTACATGTCATTTGTTTTACATAACTCATATACTTTTGATTTATTAGAGACAGATCTATCATAGACATTGAATTCCCAGATTTACTTAAACAGGAATAGGTTTTTTTCCTCGTCTTAGACATCCTCGGACATCCATAAAGCCCGATTCCTAATAAAATCGTGCTAAAGGGGACCCTTGAGCAGAAGTATGGGCGTTTCCTCCCATGGAGGTCCTGTCTGTCGTGGAGTTAATAACACAATTGAAGTCTCCTTTAGCTAGCATAGGACATTCAGGCCTTTGCTCCATAAAGGTTAAGAACATAAAGAGAAAAAGGGGGAGGAATGTAAATAAAGGCCAAAATACCTAGTCTGCCAGTGAGTTTTACAGAAAGAAAGACAAATCTCCCCTGGTTATTGATACAGGATGCCTCACAGACTAAATGAATTCTGTTATAAATAAAAACTGTCACTCCTCTAGAATAGCTAGTAAAAGTGTAATGATAAAGTGTGTCTTCACCAGACGGACAATCTGCTGGTAGGTGTGTTCGAACCAAATTGAGGACTGCCTATCTTTTTGATTTATCACGAAGACCCCAAACATTTCAAGATAAAATTCTAACCAACATCAAATCAGCCAACAAACTCACCTAATCAGGATCTTCTCAGCATTTCTGCCCCAACGCCCACCATCCTAAGAGACGCATTGCAACTCACCCCCCAAACCCTGTCCACCCTCCCAATCCACATTCCAGCAACAGATCTCTCCACTAGGACCACCCCTCCCCCTTTCAACCTCTTCCACCACTACCATAATTTGCTTAGATGTTATTCCAATCAAGTCAGTCAGTCACAAGGGCAGGAGTGTAAAAAAAATGCATCCCACCATTGAAATTTATCCTGAATTTAGCTGGGTACAAAAATAAATACTTAATATTTTTTCCTGCAAATGCTTTTTAACTGCCATAAAGCTACATCTCTTTTCTTGGATCTTTTTAGAAAAAATTTGGAAAAAACATAATTTACTCCTATAATATATTATAGGAGGACATGCCCTCGCCCTTCTTAAAATCATGTCTCTATCTCGTGATGCAAGTATTTTTGCCAGGAGTACCAGTGGCTGCATTTCAGGAATTGGTTTACCCCCTTGAACCTGATGTGCCCTTTCTGCCAAGAATAATGGAGAAAATGATTCCCTTCCAAACTTCTCCAAAATCAACGTCTGTATCACTTCTGCCCTTTTTTTTTCTCCGTGCCCTCAGGTAGCCCCAGGATTCTTACGTTACATTGCCTCGACCTGTCCTCCAGATCTACCACTTTTTTTGGCAGCATCCATCCTTTAAAGTAGCAATTTCAGTTTTCAATGCTTTTACTTCATTCTGCAGGACACTCACAGACTTTTCTATAGTTGTTACTCTGGCCCACGTCTTTGTGACAATGTCCCTTATCAGAACCACATCAGAATGAATTGCTCCTTGCTGCGTTGAAATATCCTGTATTAATTATCTATTTCTTTATACTGCCACCAGAATTTCTTTTATTGTGGGAAAGTTTAGCAGTAGATGTCACTTTCATCTACCCTCTCCAGCCTCTCATCCTGGAAATGGTAATCCACCACTTCCTCCACTCTACATCCAGCATTATTATTATTATTTTTTTAGGGTTAGTATCATCCATCCCTTTTTGTCCATCCCTTGTAATTACATTTGGCAATTTCAAATACTGCTCAATTGTTCTTGAATCTAAAGATTTCTGTCCTGTTTTTGGCGCAGAGTACTCTGATGATCGCTTGTTATGCTTAGGACCCTTTTTTTCTTACTTCCTTTTTTTCCTTTTCCTTTCCCTTCCTTTTTCTTTCTTTCTTTCTTTCTTTCTTTCTTTCTTTCTTTCTTTCTTTCTTTCTTTCTTTCTTTCTTTCTTTCTTTCTTTCTTTCCTTCCTCTCCTCTTTTTTTCTTCTTCCCTCTTTTGTTTATATGCTGTGAATGTAATAATTGGTATGAATTTAACATTAATTTAACAAAAATATTACAATTTACCAGGACAGACTCTTACAGGCAACCATCAACATAATTTTATAATTTACAACTTAAAAGTAGCAGCCTGACACCATGCACATGACCATGTCAGTTTTTCAATCTGCAAACCTTCAATAGATCTGTGATCTGCCTAAGATGGTGAAGAATAGGAGCTTTACTCATCCTTAAATGGAGACTTTTATATAAGTAAATTATAGATGGAGAGTCATGTGGGTGTAGGTCTGGATGGATTTTATCTCATCAGGATGTAAAATGTTGATAGTTTACACTGATTCTTACATGAAAAGGTCTCGGAGTATCCCAGGAATCTCTTACAGATGCTAAATAGGGTGGGAACAATAGGTCTCTACCCTGCAAAATGAAAGACCATCTCAGGAGACCAGAAAATGCTAAACTAGTTGATGAGGAGGTGGAACCATTATTCTTCTATTGTATATGGTAATATATAGGGAATATATAGGGAAGCCAGATGTGATGAAAGGTTTCATTGATTATGAAGTTGGGACTGGGCGTCTCCTAGGGGAAGAGGAGGAGCAGATAGCTATAGCCACCAAAGGGGTATAAAAGACACGACCATGGCTTAGAAAGGTGGAATTTACCAAGAGTAGTTACTTGAATCACTGATTTGCTGAGGAGAAGACACTGACTAGAGATCAAGTTCTGAGTGTGTGGAGGGTCTATGTCTGGTAAGTGTCACTGAACTGACTGCAAGTGGAAGGAATTATAAGATATTGTAATCTGGGCTGTGTATAAGGACAATATGTCTCTGTCTGTAAAGTCTCTTGTGTATGTCTACATGTAGATCATCATATAACTCCCATCATAACTGGACACTGATTTTCCACATTTTACAGTACACATTTTCTACACTTCTTGTATTTCATTTCCTGCACTAAACCTTAGAATCAGACCCAGTAAGAGGGAGGAAATTCTTACAATGGGAATAACTCTTCCCTGGAGGTTCAGTGATGGCAGCAGTGACTTGTGATTGTCTGCACAGTAGTGTGTAATTATTGTGCATGCAGTGTCCATATATGTGATAGTACATACCTGTAACTGTACCAGGAACATGGCCAATCAATGATCCTGACTGCCATTACTGGATCACACCAAAGCATCAATAATAGGAGGAAAGAAGATTACTGACAGGGGAAATCCTCAATTTGTGTCTGATTTGTCAATACGTTATTTTCGTTGTAAATACTTTTATTTCCAGCACCTCTATAGATATCTGTACATACAGTAGTATAATAAAGGTTTCTATACAGAAAGCTCTAAGTACAGTATATAGTAAATATCTCCCCAAGGTCAGCTATTACACATATGATTTTAATAAATTAATAACTAAGAACATGAGCTACTGGAGGACAATCTTTTAGTTTGGAACTATATTAAAACCGGGAAAAAAAGGAAATGGTTAAAAGAGTTTCCTGGTGATTATTATTATTATTATTATTATTATTATTATTCATACTTCTTTTAGATTCCTGGAACAAGGCCAATCTGATATAAAAATGTGTATAAAATGCAGTACGGAAACACTGTCAATCAGATAACAGATTCTATTGATTTTCCCATAAGAAATATGTTTCAAAGCTTCACTTCTCCACCGGGGTCCATGTACCAGTCTGTAACTCCTCACCTCCAAGAATTAATAGAAAAAAAAATTATTGAGAATACTGAATTATCACTGTATTATAAATCTATTACCAGATTCCTTTATTTATAATGGCAGTCTGTGTGCCGCTGTCCTCTCCGCACTTCTCTCGTCTCTTCAAGAGCTCTATTCCTACAGAGACTCAGCTAAGATCTCACCAGTTGTATGGAGGATGGTGATCACTGACAGGCAGAGCAGAGAGGAGGCTGAGGCAGGTCTGTAGATCCATGTTCTGAGAGAACCCATCCTGATGTGTGATTAGGACCGGTTTTCTTTGTACTTATAGGATTGTGGCCTTTTTATTCTAGACTGATGATTGCCCTGTAGACAAGACAAACCATTATAAATAATAAAATGTCTGATTAATTTATAGTAAAGTGTCACTGCAAATTAGGACAAGTCCCAAATTAGGAGACTTCACTCTGTTGTCTGTGGGTTTCAAATTATGTTTATAAGTTTCCCCCATATGCCGTAGGGGGTGCGACCGGCCTATGAATCACAATACTATGCACCACTTTGCTGCTATAATGATTCTCTGAACTACGTCCGCCCATAGAGCCAATATTTATTAGTTGTACATTGGGGGTTTAATCACCCCCCCCCACCCCTTTTAATCATCATCTTTGATATAACCAACCAAAATCATTTAAAAAGATATCCAATCAAAATGAGAGACAGGAAATAAAGCAGAAGTTGATTAGGTGATCACTTATGTTAAATCAAAATATCTAAATATATGTATACTGGAAAATATAAAATATTGCTGAGCATCTAAATCTTGCATAATATGTTTGCCTAAGCAGGTTCTCCTACTTGCATCTGTTAAAGCTGTATTATTGTTCCTCTAAATTAAAGGGGTTCTGCAGTTGTTTAAAACTGATGATCTATCCTCTGGATAGATCATCAGCATCTGATCGGCGGGAGTCTGACACCCGGGACCCCCGCCGATCAGCTGTTTGAGAAGGCAGCGGCGCTGCAGGACCGCCGCAGCCTTCTCTGTGTTTTACTCAGGTCCAATGACGTCACGACTACTGTCACTGGCCTGGACAGGACTAAGCTCCATTCATGTGAGCAGAGCTTAGCCCCGCCCAGCCAGTGATACTAGTAGTGATGTCGCTGGGCCTGAGGAAAACACAGAGAAGGCTGTAGCGCTCCTGCAGTGCCGCTGCCTTCTCAAACAGCTGATCGGCGGGGGTCACAGGTGTCGGACCCTCGCCGATCAGATGCTAATAATCTATAGATCATCAGTTTTAAACGACTGCAGAACCCCTTTAAGTTTCACATTGGGTTAGAGAACATTTGAGGTTCGATCTTAAGTGTTAGACAGGAAAGGAAAAGAAGATAGAGGAAGTAGTCAGAAGACAAATTAAACTTTTGTCTCTCAAAGCACAGCTGTGTTGAATAAAAATAAAAATTCTCCAACAAAAGTAATATTTCTGTATAATAATGTTATTTTATTACTTCCCAGAGAACCCATTTAGATATGGCCCATCAACTGCCCTTAACAAGTTATGTAGTTCCTTTGGCTTTGCTTCCACAACTATTATAAACCTGCAATCTACAAATCTATGTCCCTTACAGAAGGGGAACCAGAAGATCAACATTAAGACCTTTCAGGGGTTACTCATTTAAAAAAAAATGTACTTACCTGATATATTTCATCTCAGAGAGGCTGCCATGCTATCTTGCTTGAAGATCTAGCGCAAAATTTCATGTGATGTGTGATGACGTCCGGAAATTTGGATTAAATTCCACTTTATCAGCTTTGATTCACTCAGTATTAGTTATGTAATCTCTAATCAGTCAGTAAAAATGTAGGAAATTGGTGCAGAGTAAATATGACTTTACTGATCAATGCCAGGTGGCTGGTGCCAATGATGCTCCTGTGGATGTCAGACAGAATTTGATGACAGATTTATTTTAATCAATGGATTTCATTTCTTATTAGCAGTTAGTATTCATAACATTAGTACATTTTTATCTGCATGTTAATTACATTTTACATTTGAATTGTTTTGTGTGTAATTAGGAAAAAGAGAACCTTTTATCTTAAATACTTTCTTTCCCCAGGTGAAGACTGGACTAAAGGCTCCCAAGGTCATCTAATACTATCTCCTTCTTATGAAATAGAAGGTAATCAATCCCAATTTAGCAATAATAAAACTGGACATAATCTGGGTGAGATGTCTGCAAATTTTGAATATAAGAAAGATTTTGAAAATAATTCTAATATTCTTAAAGATAAAACATTTTATGTGGTATCAAGTCATGCTGAACATCAGAGAAACTACACAGGAGAGAATCCATATTCATGTTCAGAATGTGGCATGTGTTTTAGTAAGAAATCAAGTCTGAAGGTGCATCAGAAAATTCACACAGGAGAGAAGTCATTTTCATGCCCTGAATGTGGGAAATATTTCAATGTGAAATCAAATCTTGTGCAACATCAAAGAATTCACACAGGAGAGAAGCCATTTTCATGTCCTGAATGCGGGACGTCATTTAAACGTAAAGATCAACTTGAGACTCATCTGAGGACTCACACAGGAGAGAAGCCATTTTCATGCCCTGAATGTGGGAAATATTTCAATGAGAAATCAAATCTAGTGAAACATCAAAGAATTCACACAGGAGAGAAGCCATTTTCATGTCCTGAATGTGGGACGTCATTTAAACGTAAAGATCAACTTGAGACTCATCTGAGAACTCACACAGGAGAGAAGCCATTTTCATGTCCGGAATGTGGGACGTCATTTAAATGTAAACATCATCTTGAGACTCATCTGAGAACTCACACAGGAGAGAAGCCATTTTCATGTCCTGAATGTGGGAGGTGTTTTACTGAGAAAAATAGTCTTGTGAGACACCAGAGAAGTCACACAGGAGAGAAGCCATTTTCATGTCTGGAATGCGGAACGTCATTTAAACGTAAATATCATCTTGAGACTCATCTGAGAACTCACACAGGAGAGAAGCCATTTTCATGTCCTGAATGTGGGAAATATTTCAATCAGAAATCAAGTCTTGTGAGCCATCAAATAATTCACACAGGAAAGAAGCCATTTTCATGTCCAGAATGTGGGAAATATTTCAATAAGAAAATAAATCTTGTGAAACATCAAATAATACACACAGGAGAGAAGTCATTTTCTTGTCCGGAATGTGGGACGTCATTTAAACGTAAAGATCATCTTGAGACTCATCTGAGAACTCACACAGGAGAGAAGCCATTTTCATGCCCTGAATGTGGAAAATATTTCAATGAAAAAATAAATCTTGTGAAACATCAAATAATTCACACAGGAGAGAAGCCATTTTCATGTCCGGAATGTGGGACGTCATTTAATCGTGAACATCATCTTGAGACTCATCTGAGAACTCACACAGGAGAGAAGCCATTTTCATGTCCTGAATGTGGGAAATATTTCAATGAGAAATCAAGTCTTGTGAAACATCAAAGAATTCACACAGGAGAGAAGCCATTTTCATGTCTGGAATGTGGGAGGTCATTTACACGTAAAGATTATCTTGAGACTCATCTGAGAACTCACACAGGAGAGAAGCCATTTTCATGCCCTGAATGTGGTAAATATTTCAATGAGAAAACAAATCTTGTGAAACATCAAATAATTCACACAGGAGAGAAACCATTTTCATGTCCAGAATGTGGGACGTCATTTAAACGTAAAGATCATCTTGAGACTCATCTGAGAACTCACACAGGAGAGAAGCCATTTTCATGTCTGGAATGTGCGAGGCCATTTAAACGTAAAGATCATCTTGAGACTCATCTGAGAACTCACACAGGAGAGAAGCCATTTAAATGTTCTGAATGTGGGAAATGTTTTAATAAGAAATCAAATCTTGAGGTGCATCGGAGAATTCACACAGGAGAGAAGCCATTTTTATTTCCTTAATGTGAGAAGTGTTTGTCTGATAAATGAAGTTTTGCGAGACACTTGAGAATTCACACAAGAGAGAAGCCTATTTAATATAAACAATGTGGGAAATATTTTGGCTGTGAATGAATTCTAATGAGACATCTGAATATTCATATGAGGGAGAATCCATACGTGAGTCTGGGAGGGATCCATTGTAATGTTCAGAGTGTAGAAAACGTGGACGGTGTGGAGCTCAGTTTTAGGACCTGCTGCTTCACCATGATTTCTGATCTATAATGTAAAAGTGATTTCCAGGATTAGAAAAATAACTCCTTTAGGCCTCATGCACATGACCGTATGTGTTTTGTTGTCCGCAAAAAATACAGATGACATTTATGTGCATTCCGTATTTTGCAGAATGGAACAGCTGGTCTCTAGTAGGACAGTACTATCATTGTCCATAGTGCGGACAATAATAAGACATGTTCTACTTTTTTGCAGAATGGAAATACAGACATACTGAAAAGGAATGCAGATGTAGTAACTTAAGTTTTTTTTTGTAAACCCATTTAAATGAATTGTTCTGTATAAGGTGTGCAAAAAAAAAAAAAACGGAAAGGCACGGAAAGAAAATACATTCTTGTGCATGAGACCTTACTCTTAAACATCACCTCTCCTGTCCAAGGATTGAGCGCAGTATTGTAATTCTGCCCCATTAACTTTAATGCCCCTTTCACACGAGCGGGAGACACGTATGTCTCCTGCAACGCATCTACAGGGCTGGACTCAGCACTGACAGGGATCGCATATAATGCTCTGCGATCCCTGTCAGTGCGGAGTCCAGCCCTGTAGATGCATAACGGGAGACATGCGAGTCTCCCGCTCGTGTGAAAGGGGCATAATAGAGCCATACTGCAGTACCAGACATAACCTATGGACAGATGTGGGGCTGTTTCTCTAAGAAAGCAGCCGCAAGTTCTAATCCTGCACAACCTCTACAAATATCTGGATATAACACAGAAAGCTATTATTACTACAACTATAGATCCGAAAATCTCTTAAAATCTTCAAAAAATGTTTTAGGAATTTTGTGGCTTAAAAAAAAACTTATAACACAAAATAACATGGTGAAGGACCCATTCTTTGCACACATGATTTTGCTTGGTTACTCCAAAAAACATAGAAACCCTGACTTTTTTTATACCACATTACCAGTTTTTGAGTGACATTGATTTTGTAAATGATTGTGTGAACCATGTGTTCTTTTTCCTGGTTCTCTTCCTCAATAGAAAAGGAGATGGCAAAACACCAGAAAAAAAATGCCAAAAGCTTCAGCGTGCTGCAATTTTCAAAAAATGTCCAAATGCCACTTAATTAACAAAAATGCCAATAAGAAAGAAAAAACTCTTGAACTCTTGTCCGTCCTGCATTTTAGGCCTCTTTCATATGAACGATACGGATTAGGTCCGGATGCGTTCAGGGTGCATTCAGGAAAACTCTCACCATTTTGCAAGCAAATTCAGTAAGTTTTGTCTGCGATTGCGTTCAGTTGTTCAGTTTTTTCGCACAGATGCAATGCTTTTTGATGCGTTTTTCACACGCGTGATAAAAAACGAAAGGTTTACAAACAACATCTCTTAGCAACCATCAGTGAAAAACGCATTGTACCCGCATTTCACTGAAGCCCCATTCACTTCAATGGGGCCAGGGCTACATGAAAAACGAAGAATATAAAACAAGCAGCGTTTTTCATGCAACACAGAACTGATGCGGAAAAAAAAACGTTCATGTACACAGACCCATGGAAATGAATGGGTCAGGATTTGGTGCGGGTGCTATGCGTTCACGCCACGCATTGCACCCGCGCAAAAAACTCACTCATGTGAAAGGGGCCTTACACTTCCCACAGACTTTCAGCTAACATTTAGAGAAGGAATTTTTAGCAAAAAAAATCAAACATTTCAGAAGTGCACAACAACGCCATAACAACCCTATCTGTAACCGGCCATTATGGTAACTGCACACATTGCAGATTCCATATGGATTTTATAAATCTTTTTCCTTCCTTCCACCTGCCAGGTGGATTTTGAAATCTGTAGTAAGTTAATGGTTTGTGTGATTCCGCACCCTCTGTAGAGTGGTTTTCCACATAGACTTCAAAGGGTTTAATTGACATAAGGAGAAAATCCTCACCAAAATCAGCAACTAAAGCTGCAACAAAGTGAAATAAATAATGCAGATTTATGTGCAGTTTTTATGCAGTTTTTAGTGAAGATTTTCTGCTGGTTTTCTGCATACAGATCTGCACCGTGTGCTAATACCTTCAGGCTAGAAAAGCAGAAAATCTACAGGTGTTTCCATGTGGATTTCTGTGTTTCCAACCACAATCTGCACCAAATTCTGAGGGGTGAGATCTGCAAAGAAAGAAGATGCAGCGTCCATAACGTGTGCAGCTACGATTAGGGAGGATTTATCCGAACTGCTTTTATCTAATCCATTGTTTTCTGCAGAAGTTTATTGTCAATTTTGCTACTTTCCTGGGAAAATAACCCAAAGCCAGATGTTTGCTAGAAGTAAATAAAATATATTGAAACCCCCTCCAATTATTTGTGATGTTTTCTTCACTTTTGCATTTTTGGGTCCATAGAGAAGCTTCCAGAAAGTAGAATGCTCTACATTTGGCTGTTTTCAGATATTATACCCCAAGAAACTAAATGTGAGAAGAGTGTGACAAAGAAAAATACTGCTAAATAAATACTTCTAAAAAAAAAAAAAATCAAAACATTAACTCTTTCAGTCCAGAAGGTTTTTCACTCCCTACTAGAGATGAGCGAGCATGCTCAGCCGAGCATGCTCGAGTGCCATTTTTGCGTATTTGCGTACACATTTTAAAATTCGTACGCTAATCATACGCATATTTTAATCTATACGCAAATGCGTACGAATAGCGTACGAATAGCGTACAAATTAAATTTGTACGCTATTCGTACGCTATTCGTACGCATTTGCGTATAGATTAAAATATGCTCAAATATGCTCATCTCTACTCCCTACCTTTCCGGGGGAGTAACTTTTCTTATTCATCCATTCATTGTTAGGGCAAGTTATCTAATTTTCTAATTTCACCATTTAACACCTTGCTGACCTAGGACGAGAATGCTCGTCCTAATATGGTGTTACTTAACGCCCTAGGACGAGCATTCTCGTCCTAGGGTTAAAGTGCTGCTGCTGCCCCGCTGCCGCAATCTGCAGCAGGGGCCCAGCTGATACTAACAGCCGGGCCTCTGCTGTTTCCGCCAGCACCGGTGATTACACCGATGCCGGCGGATTAACCCCTTGTATGCCGCGGCATACAAGGCAATTGCGGCAGCTTTTAAAGCCATCGCGTCCCCGTGAGGCGGTGGGGGGGGCCCGATGGCTGAGATGGAAGCCTCGATGCCTTGCCCAGAGGCATCTGGACTCCCATCTACGGAAGCCCAGGAGACCCAGCCACAGCGGTGGGTCTCCTAGGCAACGGTCAGCATCTCACAGTGTGAGACGCTGACAGTTGAATGCAGCACAATACAGATGTATTGTGCTGCATTCAATCAGGGATCAGACCCTGAGTGGGACATAAGTGAAATGTTAAAAAAAAAGTTAAATAAAAGTGTTTTAACAAAAAAAATAAAAAAAAATAATAAAGTTTCAATTAAAAAAAAGCCCCTTCTCCATAAAGAAACACAGAAAAATAGAAAAAAAAAAGTAAAATATAAGCATATTAGGTATCTCCACGTCCGTAAAAACCTGCTTTATTAAAATATCACATGAACCAGCCGGCCCGGTCAACACCGTAAAAAATAAAAAATAAAAACTGTGTTAAAAAAGCCATTTTTTGTCACATTTCATCATAAAAAATGTAATACCATGCGATCAAAAATGCGTATGCCCCCAAAAATAGTACCAATATAACCGTCATGTCATCCCGCAAAAAATGAGCCCCTACCGGATACAATTGCTCAAAAAATAAAAAAACTACAGCTCTCTGACTATGGAGACCCTAAAACATGATTTTTTTTCTTTCAAAAATGATATTATTGTGTAAAACTTATAAATATAAGTATACATGTTAGGTATCACGACGTCCGTAAAAACCTGCTCTATAAAAATATAGCATGATCGCTCCCCGCAGGTGAACACTGTAAAAAATAAAAAATAAAAACTGTCTAAAAAAAGCCATTTTTTGCCACATTTCATCACAAAAATTGTAATACCAAGAGATTAAAAAAGCTTATGCCCCCAAAAATAGTACCAATCTAATTGTCATCTCATCCCGCAAAAAATGAGCCCCTACCTGAGACAATCGCCCAAAAAATAAAAAAAACTACAGCTCTCTGACTATGGAGACACTGAAACATTTTTTTTTGGTTCAAAAATGATATTATTGTGTAAAACTTAAATAAATAAAAATAAGTATACATGTTAGGTATCGCCACGCCCGTAAAAACCTACTCTACAAAAATATAGCATAATCTTTCCCCTTAGGTGAACACTGTAAAAAATAAAAAATAAAAACTGTCTAAAAAAAGGCATTTTTGTCACATTTCATCACAAAAAATGTAATACCAAGCGATCAAAAAAGCGTATGCCCCCAAAAAGAGTACCAATCTAATCGTCATCTCATCCCGCAAAAAAGCCCCTACCTGAGACAATCGCCCAAAAAATAAAAAAAATTACAGCTCTCTGACTATGGAGACACTAAAATGTGATTTTTTTTGTGCTTCAAAAATATTGTGTAAAACTTAAATAAATAAAAAAAAGTTTACATATTAGATATTACCGTGCCCGTAACGACCTGCTCCATAAAAATATCACATGATCTAACATGTTAGATGAATGTTGTAAATAACAAAAAATAAAAACAATGCCAAAACTGCTAGTTTTTGTTACCTTGCCTCACAAAAAGTGTAATATAGAGCTACCAAAAATCATATGTACCCTAAAATAGCACTAACAAAACTGCCAACTTATCCCATACTTTCCAAAATGGGGTCAGTTTTTTGGAGTTTCCTACTCTAGGGGTGCATCAAATGTGACATGGCAACTTAAACTTTTTCCAGTGAAATCTGCCCTGGCGTTCCTTTCCTTCTGCGCCCTGCAGTGTGCCAGTACAGCAGTTTACGATGACAAATGGGGCATTTCTGTAAACTACAGAATCAGGGTAATAATTACTGAGTTTTGTTTGGCAGTTAACCCTTGCTTTATTCTCAGAATAAAATGATTCATATGGAAAAAAGTGAAATTCGGAAATTTTGGCTAAATTTTCCTTTAATTCTTGTGGAACACCTAAAGGGTTAATAATGTTTGTAAAATCAGTTTTGAATACCTTGAGGGGTGTAGTTTCTAAAATGGGGTCATTTTTGGGTGGTTTCTATGATGGAAGCCTCACAAAGTGACTTCAAACCTGAACTGGTCCTTAAAAAGTGGGTTTTGGAAATTTTGTGAAAAATTTCAAGATTTGCTTCTAAATTTCTAAGCCTTCTAACGTTCCAAAAAAATAAAATGTAATTTTCAAAGTGATCCAAACCTGAAGTAGACATATTGGGAATGTAAAGTCATAACTATTTTTGGAGGCATTACTATGTATTTTAAAAGCAGAGAAATTGACATTTGGAAATTTGCAAATTTTTCTAAATTTTTGGTAAATTTGGTATTTTTTTTATAAATAAGAATGAAATATTTTGACTCAAATTTACCACTGTCATGAAGTACAATATGTGACGAGAAAACAATCTCAGAATGGCCTGGATAAGTAAAAGTGTTCTAAAGTTATCACCACATAAAGTGAGACATGTCAGATTTGCTAAACATGGCCTGATCCTTAAGGTGAAAAATGGCTGGGTCCTTAAAGGGGTATTCCCATCTCACAAATATAGTTGGTATAGTTAGATATAGCCATACCAGTATTATTACTAATAGAATGTATTTATATAAAATCTACCGTTTAGAAGATTTGCCTATTTGTATATCCATTGTTCCACACACATCAGTCAGGCCGTTGCCCCTAGTTACGGCCACCGTGGCCATGTAGTAGTGGTGGCCGACTTGCTCCTTGTCAAACCCGCTCTGAGGTAACTGCTGTATTGTGAACACACATTGTATGAACATGCGGAGACACATCTTAGAGTACTTTCAGATCTGCGTTTTGGACGCTACCAGTCTAAAACACAATGGTCAGGATCCGTCCAAAAATGCTACAACCCTAAAATGTGTCTCCGCATGCTCATGTAATGTGTGTTCACAATACAGCAGTTACTTCAGAGAGGGTTTGAAAAAGAGCAAGCCAGCCACCACTACTACATGGCCACGGTGGTCGTAACTAGGGGCAACGGCCTGACTGATGTGTGTGGGACAATGGAAATACAAATAGGCAAATCTTCTAAACATATAACAGAAAACATATAAACATATAACAGAAATATATTCTATTAGTAATAATACTGGTATGACTATACCTAACTATACAAACTACATTTGTGAGATGGGAATACCCCTTTAAGGTGTTAATATTGTATATAATGTAGTGTGGAGGTGAAAGAAATTTCAATGGAAAGAAGCTGGAAAAAAATTAACTCCCCAACAGTTTTATAGGTTTTGTTTTTACGGCATCCCCTATACAGTATAACTGACCTGTTACTTTCATTCTCCTGGTCAGGGCGATTACAGCGATGCCACATGTGTATAGTTTTTCCTGCATTTTAGTATGGAAAAGTGGCTGTGATTAGTATTGCAGCTCAACCCAATTCACTTCAATGGAGCTGAGCGGCAACTAGGCCATGTGAACGATGTGTGGTGATGTCATATGGCCTATGAAAGGTAGCGGGGGTCCCTTTAACTCCTTAAAGGGGTTCTCTGAGTTCAGAGCTAAACCTGGACATATCCCCATTTTCACCAGACAGCCTCTCTAATATGAGTATTGGAGCATTTCATGCTCTGTGCTCTCACTTGCCTGGAGCAGGATCAGGCAGAGCAAGGGCTTTTTGGTGATTATTGCACTAGACAAATCTGATATAAAATGTGTATAAAATAACATACAACGTAAATCAGAAAACAGATTCTAGTGATTTTACCATAAGAAATATGTGTCAAAGCCTCACTTCACCACCTGGGTCCATGTCCCAGTCTCTAGTGGCTGTTGGGATCCATGTACCAATTTGTAACTCCTCATCTCCCACAATTAATAAATAAAATGATTGGGAATACTGAAATATTACTTTATTATAAATGCATTACCAGATTCCTCTCATTATTTATAATGGTAGCATCATCGTGTGGCTCACTGGGACATAGGTTGCCAAGCCGTGTAGGCTGGTTTCCATGGGTAGGTAAGGCAGCCTGTGTGTATACTGTTTTTTTGTCCCCTCCCTGTTGACTGGTTCTTGTGGGGCTAATGTCTGGTCTGGCTGTGGTTACTAGGTGCTATATATATATATATATATATATATATATATATATATATATTTTATTTTTTTTTTGCATTTTAATACAGAAATGTTTTATTTTATTTTCATTACCGTCTTTTAACCGGAGCTCAGGTGAAACTGTGGACTTCCAGGATCTCACCAAGCGCAGAGCCATAGATAGTACAGCGGCTGTAATTAGTATTTCAGCTCAACCTTATTCACTTCAATGGGACTGAGCATCAACTAGGACATGTGACCAATGTGTGGTGATGTCATATGGCCTATGGAGTGGCCACAGGAGTCCCTTTAACTCTTTAAAGGGGTTGTCTGGGTCCAGATCTAAACCTGGACATATCCCCATTTTCACTCAGGCAGCCGCCCTGATATGAGCATTGGAGTATTTTATGCTCTGTGCTCTCCTTTTCCCTGCATTGGATCACGCAGGGTAAGGGATGTTTTTTTTTTTCACTGCTAGGTGGAGGCTTTTGCCTAGCAGTGTTGCCAGTGACGTCACCGGAACAGATGGGTGAGCTTTAGCGCTCCCCTATTCAGGCTAGGACATAGAAAAAGCCTATCTATTAGTGCCAGTGACATCACCGACAACACTGCTAGGTGTAAGCCTCCATCTAGCAGTAGCCATGGAAAGCCTGGCACGTCACTGGATCCCCCATAAAAGCCTTCGCCTGCACGATTCAATGCAGGTCAAAGGAGAGCAATGGAGCACAAAATCAGAGGGCCAGTTCTGAACCCGGACAAATCCTTTGAACACCCATCCACCTTTTTAAACTTTTTCTCTAAGGGTCTTAGGCTGGGCCCCACACTATATAAGATGGCCCAGTCTAAGCGCTGCAGGGCTCTCCTGTGCAGTGGAGAGCGGGGGCTCAGCTCCTTACACTCCTGATCTATTTTTTCATTCAGTCCTAATGGACCCATTGCACATGTCTTCATTATTAACCAGGCTTCTTTTTGTAGTAGTTTCCTCCTCTCGTCGCCTCCTGCTAAAGGAGATTTTATTTGTAAGATGCCTGAAAAACACAGTACATTTGGATCTCCTGCAGGCATCTCCCTAACATGGCTGATGAAGCGAGTGGCACACTGCCTTGTACTCATAGAAGGATAATGTTCATAAAACCTCTCATATAGGTAACGAATTGTCCGACCAATGAAAACTTGCTACAGGGGCAAAAGATACGGAGCATAAACCGCATATTTAGTTCTGCAATTCAAGAAATCCTTTACCACCCACTGAGTTCCTCACAATTTTAGACTTTTTAAAGTAGAATTAAAATGGCAAGATGGGCAACGGTCACATCAAAAATTACACATTGAAATCATGCTATCAAGCCATGGATCAGCCAAGAGCAAATGCTTTAATAATTGGTATAAATTTTATGTTAATTTAAAGAAAAAACATACAATTATGTTGATGGTTGTCTGATCACGTCTGTCCTGGTAAATTGTATCATTTACAACTTAAAAGTAGCAGCCTGACACCCTTAATAACAACAAATATTTGTGTAAAGTTGTCACATAGGTATTTCCCTCTGAGACCCCATTCACATGACCGTTTTCGATACGCAAACCACCGATCCGCATAACTTCAATAGGTCAATGATTTGCATAAGACGGTGAAGAATAGGACCTTTACTCATCCTTAAATGGCAACTTTCATATATGTAAATTATAGATGGAGAGTCATGTGGGTGTAGGTCTGGATGGAATGTATCTCATCAGGATGTAAAATGTTCATTGTTTACACTGATTCTCATATGAAAAGGTCTCGGAGTATCCCAGGAATTTCTTACAGATGCTAAATAGGAGTGTGAACAATAGGTCTCTAAACTGCAAATACAATGTGTAAATGAAGGACCATCTCAGGAAGCCATAACATGCTAAACTGGTTGATGAGGATGTGGAACTATTATTCTTCCATTGTATATGTTAATGAGGGAAGCCAGATCTGACAATGAAAGGTTTCACTGATTATGAAGGTGAGACTGGGCGTCTCCTGGAGTTAAGAGGAGGAACAGATAGCTATAGCAACCAAAGGGGTATAAAAGACCCAAGCATGGCTCAGAAAGCTAGAATTCACCAAGAGAATTTACTTGGATCACTGACCTGCTGAGGAGAAGACACTGACTGGAGATCAAGTTCTGAGTGTGTGGAGGGTCCATGTCTGATAAGTATCACTGAACTGACTGTAAGTAGAAGAATTTATAAAATATTGTAATCTGTGCTGTATATAAGGACAATTTGTCTCTGTAATGTCTCTTGTGTTTGTCTCCATATCACTATCATCTTAAATGGACACTGTTTTTCCACCTTTTACAATACACATTTTCTACACTTCTTGTATAGAAGCATAAATAATAGGAGGAAAGAAGATTACTGACAGGGGGAATCTGTACTTCGTCTCTAATTTATTATGCTTTATTATACAAGCATAGCATGAGCTTTGGAATACTATATCACTATGGCATTTTGTGCTTTATCTGGTAGCGGTGTGCGGCTGCAATTTATGTATTTTCCTTTGACATGTATTTAGCCATAGCAACCAGCACCTGCACTCTGGGATGTGCTGACTGAAATCCCCTTTTTTTTCTTTGGAATCTGTACTTCGTGTCTGATTTGTCAATACATTCTTTTCACCGTAGATACTTTTATTTCCAGAACCTCTATAGATATCTGTAAATAGTAATATAATAAAGGTCTCTATACAGAAAGCACTCAGTACAGTGTATAGTAAATATCACCCCAAAGTCAGCTATTACACGTAAGCTGAAAAGTGTCATAAAGCCGTCCAGAATGTATTTTAAAGCTTTTTTTTTTACATGAGCTACTGGAGGACAATCTTCTAGTTTGGATCTATATTAAATGGTGGAGAAAAGCAAATGGTTAAAAGAGCTTCATGGTTATTATTATTATTATTCGAACTTTATTTAGATTTCATCATATTCTTAGCACTAGGCCAATCTGATATAAAAATGTGTATAAAATGCTGTACGGAAATCACTTCTAGTGATTTTCCCATAAGAATTAAATAACATAATTGAGAATACAGAATTTTTACTTTATTATAAATGCATTACCATATTCCTTTCACTATTTATAATGGTAGTGTCACAATGTGGCTACGGTGGAAGCCGTGTAGCTCGGTTCCCATGGGTAGGTATGGCAGCCTGTGTGTATACTGTTCTTTCTCCTCTCCCTGTTGTCTGGTTCTTGTGGGGTTAATGTCTTGGTCTGGCTATGATTACTAGGTGCTATATATTCCTGTTAGCTGTGGGCCTGGAGGTCAGTCTGTCTCCAGCTTTGCTGGGTGTAGGAGCTATGCACCTGACCTGGGGTTCTTCTATCTGCCCTGTCTGTGTGGTCACCTACTGAGACAACAAGGTCACCTTGTCCAGTTCTATGTCTTGTTTGCAGCTCTGTCTGTTCGCCCAAGGACTAACTTGACATGGGGAACAGGCATCTTCTCGTCTGGTTCTTTGCATTCGGGGAGAGGGCTCCTGGGTTCTCTGGAGAAGGACATCTAGTCTATGTATGCAGCTCACCATGCATCCTTTCCACATAGGGTGCAGACATTTGTCTTGTTTTCTGGTTCCCGTTATGTCCTGTCTAAACAGTGTCCTGTGTTTGTTGGGTTCCTGTTTGTGTCCCTGGGTTGCAGTTCATCCCATGTTTGTTTGGAATGCTGGTGCTTGCACCGTCTGTCTCTGCTTGTAAGTGGCCAAGTGCACCTGGACCATCCTGCGGGTGTGACCAGTGAGCCCTCGGCTAAGTTCATCCTCACCATCAGGGGCTCTGTGAAGAACGGGGCTCACTGAGTTTCCATCCTCTGGATATGGCCCCAAGTCAAACCGATGCACTTGGTCCAGTGGTATTACCTGCCACTTTACCCTTATTTATAAAAAAAATCCTAAATTTGCAGAAAATTTGGTAAAATGTATAATTTGCAAAATTTGAATTTCTCTGCTTTTAAGGCAGATAGTGATTCCTTTGTTATTACTTTACATTTTCCATAAGTCTCCTAGAGATGAGCGAATCGAAGCTGACGAAGTGGAATTCGATCCGAATTTCAGGAATAATTCGATTCGCACCGAACTCCATGATGATTCGTGGTAAAGAATCACTATTTTTTTTTCACTAAAATGGCGGCTGCACATGTTTGTACATGGAGCAAGGAACATGAAGGACGGAGGGATCACCCACAATGCCATGCATGTAGCCAATCAGCAGCCAGCCAGCCCTGTGATGTCACAGCCCTATAAATACCTTCAGCTATTTTGGATTCTCTCATTCTCCAGTGAACTTAGTGCAGGGAGAGACGTTTGCAGGCGCTAGGGAAAGTGGTAGAAAACCTCATCAAACATATATATTGCTGAATAGAAGTGTAGGGAAAGGATAGGGAGGAAAGTATTAAAGCAGAACAGGATTCTTTGTTTAGAGACAGAGTGAGATATGTAATGAAGTGCAACAACAGGGTAATAGGAAAATTCGTATTACACCTTGGTGCAGTGACTGGGATTCAAAATTGCCATGCTACAGCTGCTCATGTCAGGTTTGCCTCTGTAATTCTGAATATTGGTATGTTAACTCTTGTGTGCTGTAGTTACATTTAGTACAGCCTTTTTTTGCTGTTTTAGTGTTGGAAAACAGAGAGGGCTTATTAGCTGTTGAGTGGTGAAGTGGGAAAATGGCAGCCCTTTGTAGCGTGTATTAGTGGCAAAAAGTTTTATT
>ONZH01030239.1:0-52764 GCA_900303285.1 Rhinella marina
ATGTACAAGATATAAAACTATAATACTGCTCCTATGTACAAGAATATAACTACTATAAATACTGCTACCTATGTACCTACCTATGTACAAGAATATACACTACTATAATAACACTATAATACTGCTCCTACAAGAAATTTAACTCCTATGTACCTACTATAACTGCTCCTATGTACATAACTACTATAATAACTGCCTCCAATGTACAAGAATATAACTACTATAAACTACTGCTCTCCTATGCTCCTATGTACAAGAATATAACTACTATAATACTGCTCCTATGTACAAGAAATAAACTACTATAATGCCTCCTATGCCTAATATAACACCTATATACTACTATAAACTGCCTCCTATGTATAAGAATAAAGATATAATACTGTTCTATGTACAAGAATATATACTACTATAAAACTGTACAAGAATATAACTACTATAATACGCTCCTATGTACAAGAATATAACTACTATAATACTGCTCCTATACAAGAATATATCGGTACTATAATACTGCCTCCTAGTCAAGAATATAACTACTATAATACTGCTGCCTATATACAAGAATATAACTACTATAATACTGCCTCCATATGTACAAGAATATAACTACTATAATCTGCTCCTATGTACAGAATATACTACTATAATACTGCTCTCTATGTACAAGAATATAATTACTATAATAACTGAGACTCCTATGTTACAAAGCGTATAACTACTATACATACTGGCTCCTATGTACAAGAATATAACTACTATAATACTGCTCCTATGTACAAGAATATAACTACTATAATACTGCTCCTATGTACAAGAATATAACTACTATAATACTGCCTCCTATGTACAAGAATATAACTACTATAATACTGCCTCCTATGTACAAGAATATAACTACTATAATACTGCTCCTATGTACAAGAATATAACTACTATAATACTGCTCCTATGTACAAGTATATAACTAGTATAGTAGTCCGCCCCCCAGTATAATATAACCAGTGTTCTTTATGTATAGGTATAAAATGCTGCTCCCTATAAATAATAATAATAAATATATTTCTTTTTCCAAAACCTAATAGCTCTCTGTTCCATATGATTATGTTATGTCCTGGATAAAGACATATGGATGTATTTTATATTTTTCTCAGACACCATGTGACTTTCAGTCCTTTTTACAAATGAAGAAAGACCTTGGCCCCTCTACATATTCGGAGAACCTGGTAGAAGCAGTGTTACGTCAGGGGAAGAGAGGTGTGGTAGCTTTCTGGGAGAGCCTCTTTTCAGTAAAGTCTGAACGTTCACATCCCAACTTGGTAACAATACTGGAAGAAATCAACCATGCAGGTAACTAATGACTGCTCCAGTATACCGTCATAACCCTTCATGTTCTAATTAGTTGGATCTGGCATGCACCTAACCTAATTAACCCTTAGAAGACTGGATGATTTTCCGTTTTCTACTCCCTGCCTGGAGGCATAAGTTTTATGTTATCCTTTTATGGCGTTCCCAAAACTGACCTGTGCCCTTCATTCTCCAGGACAGGACGATTTGAGCGTCACCACATTTATATAGTTTTTATTGTGTTTTAAGTTTTTTTTGTTGCATTGCCAGATTCTGACTCCCATAACACTTTTATACTTCCATCTACGGGTTATTTTGTTGCACGGCCATCTGCAGTTTTTATAGACACCATTTTGGAGTGTGTATGACTGTTTGATCACCTTTTAATCAATTTCTTTGGGGAGGTAAAGGAACATTTAGATTTTGGTTTTCCGTTACAGCGTTCACCACGCGGGATAAATAGGTTTATATTTTAATATTTCAGGCATTTTGGGATGCAGCGATGTCCAGGATTTTTTAATTGCTTTTTTTTTTTTATTAAGGAGAAAGTGAGTGATTTGAATTTTTATATTTTAAAAACTCTTTTTTACTTTTTTTAAGCCCCTCCATCCCAGGAGGTTTGCTATGATTCACAATGTTTCTATGGAGCTCTACCACCTGCCGACCTCCGTAAGAACTACAGCTGTGATAGGCTGTTTCTTCAGAGAGACCCAGGATTCTGCAAACAATGGAACTGAGATCGGGGAAGCCGTCAGGGTCTTGGGAGGACAGTGCTCCAGGGGAAAGCCTCCTAAGATGCCATGGTCAGAACTGACCTGAGGATCTGAGAGGTTAAAGGTTTGCAATCAGTGTTGTTGCCAATCACTGGTAATACCTCTGCCATATGTGTACGGCGCATGCCATCATAGGAGTTTTATAAGACGCACCCGATGATAAGACGCACCCCAGATTTTAAAGTAGGAAAATAAAAAAATATATATTTTTCATCACACCTCATATCAGACCCCCCATATATTTCAGGACATCACATCAGACCCTCATATCAGCCCTCCATGTCAGAACCCCATCAGACCGCAGATCAGCCCACTTGCCCTCAGGATGTGCCCTCACATCAGCCCACTGTGCCCTCACATCAGCCCACTGTGCCCTCACATCAGCCCACTCTATCCCCATCAGACCTTAGATCAGCCCAATGTCCCCCCATCAGACCTCAGATCAGCCCACTCTGTCCCCCCATCAGACCTAGATCAGCCCATGTCCCCCCCATCAGACCTCAGATCAGCCCACTGTGCCCCCATCAGACCTCAGATCAGCCCATCAGCCACTGTGCCCTCATATCAGCCCACTGTGCCCCATCAGACCTTAGATCAGCCCAATGTCCCCCCCATCAGACCTCAGATCAGCCCATCAGCCCCACTGTGCCCCCATCAGCCCTATAAGGATAAAATAAAAAACTCTCTCACCTCTCCTGTGCCGCGGCTCCTCTTCGTGTCTGACGCTACTCTCTCTTCTCCTGCCGGCACAGCATTTTCGCGGAGCTGCAGCGCAGGAGGGTGAGTATGTTTCCCCTTCTCCCAGCAACCTAATACATACTAGTGAGCGCTCACTAGTATTCGCTTTATAAGATGCATGGCCATTTTTACCCTACATTTGGGGGGGAGGTGCGTCTTATAAAGCGAAAAATACGGTAACACTGGGTAGAGAATGTAAAATGGCACAAAATCTGTTACTACAACGTGCCCAGCCCTATATTCGTGTATAATACCACTCATGTAAAACCACATCCTCATGTAATGACTTTCTTTGCAGGTGATAATCTCATAGAACAGATCATACTAGATAAACACGGTCCACATCTGTCTCCAGAACTGAAAGGTAAGTAGCTGATAACAGAGCACCCTCCATGTGTAGAAAAGCCCAGTACAGTAACAACCATGAATCACCAGCCTTCCACTAATGATGGCAAACATGGTAATATAATACTCCTATATAAAAGGAACATTTATACGTCTGCATTATTTTGACACACTAATGTACTTCTCTCTTCTTCCAGAAATCCAGAAGCTTCATAAGGAACATCTGAAGCAGGCAAACCAGTATTTAGTGGAACACAGGCCCCAGGGTCCACCCTGGAGTCACAAAGCTTTAACATTAATGAGCGCTATGTAAACATTGTTGTCGTCTCCAGTAAGCAGAGAAAGCTCCAATCTGAGAACGAGCTTGTAAGGGCTGGGATAAAACATGAGGAACACATGTATAAAAAAAGAACTGCTGTGGAACGTATCGTCCCGAACAAGCTATTCCGGTGGTGTCATCAAATAGGGTGTGTTCCTCGTACAGTGTTGGTGAGGGGAGTACCAGGAGTGGGGAAGACCACTTTGATGAAAAAATTTGTCTGTGAATGGGTGAACAGCAAACTGTACCAGAGATTTTCTTTTATTTTCTTCTTCAAATTCAGAACATTTAATCAACTTAATAATGTCAGTTTGGAGATGCTGATCCTTCAAGAATATCCTCATCTGCACAACGACATTGAAAGCATCTTACAAAATCCACAAGAACTGCTTTTTATATTCGACGGCTTGGATGAATCCATTCACTCAATTGATTTCTATTCGAATAAACAGCTGAGTAACGTAAAACAGGTGGACAGTCTTGGTGTGGTTGTAGTCAGTTTGGTTAGACAGTCACTTCTCTGTGGTTGCTATGTGCTACTGACAAGTCGCCCAACCAAACTGGCATCAATAGGTACGGGTGTTTTCCACAGAGTATCTGAAATCATGGGCTTCTTTCCCAAGGAAAGGGAAATATACTTTGAAACATTTTTCAAAAATAAGGACATTTCTGACAAACTGTTTCAATATGTGAAGGAGAATGACACCCTGTACACCTTCTGTTACATCCCGTCCTACTGCTGGATCATCTGTACAGTATTATCCATGAGCTTCCAGCCAACAAGTAGTGATCAGCCGGCGTCATTATTACCCAAAACCGTCACCCAGCTCTTTACAATATTTGTGGCCCATATCTTGTCCAATCACAGCCTGTACAAAAGTGACGCCCAGAAGATCCTGCAGTCCATCGGGTGGATGGCAGAACATGGAGTCATGAATCACAAGATTATCTTTGATGAGCGAGATCTGGTTTTGTTCAGAGTGGATGCTTCTTCTCAACTTCTATCAAGCTTTATGATTGAAACTGACCAAGCTCCAAATGTGACCCTTTCTTTCTTACACCTTACTATTCAGGAGTTCTTTGCTGCCTTGGTTCACTACATGGACTATAACCGAGAGAAACTTCTGAAATCTCTTAGGGAAGCCCAAACCTGCGATGATAGTCGTGGTGAAATATTTCTTCGCTTTCTCTGTGGCCTATCGGACATATCCACTGGGTCCATTTTAAAGAAAAATCTTGGAGAATTGTCTACTGAAGCTTCAAGGATTGTCATTGAGTGGCTTCTAAAGACCATCCAAGAAACATGGAAGGAAAATGAATACAAAGATGATAGCAGAAAACTCCTGGGGGGCATTTGTCTATCTTTTTGAGACCCGAAACGAAGCACTTGTTTTGAAATCTTTGGGATCATGCAAAAGATTTGATTTTTCTTATGTCCCTTTGACTCCTTTAGACTGTAGCGTATTTCCATTTATCCTGGAATCATGTAAAGAGACAGAGAGGCTTAATCTAGAATCATGTGGCATTCAAAATGAGGGACTAGGAAGACTTTCACGAGCGCTGCATACTATTAAGGACCTCAGGTAAAACTTCACTTCTTTTATTTTTCTGTAAGGCTAAATTCACACCTCCATGGAGCACGGTCCATGAAAACCCGGACCGTGCTCCTCCTGAGGGCAGGGGCGCATGGCTTCATTGGTTGCTATGACGTTGTGCGCTTCCTGAGGCCGCCGCTGTACAGTGATACACTCTATACCAGTGTGTACAGCAGGGGTGCACAACCCGCGGCCCGCATGCGGCCCCCAGAGCCAAAGATTGCGGCCCCCGTCCTCCTAGACAGAAACACAGCTGATCGTGAGATCAGCTGTGTTTCTGCCCACAGCGCTGCACGATAGGGGATTGCAGCTACAGCGCAGGAGCAGGACGGATACCGGAGCGCAGGGGAGACGAGGAGAAGACAGAAGCAGTTTATCAGCGCTTCTGCCTTCTCCTCAGATATGTGAGCAGCACACCGTACAGGGTGGACCTGGGGGCAGAGGAGCGCAGAGCTGCTGGGTGAGGAGACCCAGATCAGCTCTGCCTATGTACAGTGCCCCAAAGCAGGCTGGTTTCCCCTGTAACTGGGGCTCCTTTGGATGCCCCAGTTACAGTGGAAATAGTGAACAAAAAAGTCTGTGTCCCATAGGTCTTTCAGTGACCTCTTGGGGACAAATTATGTGGAAAAAAATATATTAAAAAAATAAGTTAAAAAAATATTTTAAAAAATTTGAAAACAAAAAAATATAATAAAACACAAATAAAATAAAAAAAAGAAATAAAATGTGGCAAAAAATAGAAAATTATTAAAAAAATAAAATACAAATGAAAAAAAAATAAAAGGAAAAATTGCAAAATAAAAGTGTTCTGAAAATAAAACAAATAATAAAATACAAATAAAAAATAAAAAGTGCAAAATAGTAGATTGTTCATTGTCCTCCAACAGTCTTTTTATGACCTCTTAGGGGACATATTATGTGGCAAACATATATTTAAATAATAAGTAATAAACCAATTATAAAAAAAAAAAATACAATAAAATATGAATAAAATATAAAGAAAAGATTTAAAAAAAAACATAGCCATTATCAACCCATTCACGTGAAACTATACGTATTATATAACATAACGATCGAAACAAAATAGAGAACTAATTTGTAGTGGTGTCAGTTTGCATATTTAAAGAATAAAGAGGCATAGTTTGAAAAAAATACTTTTTAAAAATGTTTTGTACATTTTGCCTCAAATAAAACTAAAAAATAAATTATAAGGCCCTATGTGTCAAGTGAAAAATTGTTGCAGAAATTATTTTGGTAGTCCCAACAACCGTTTGAACCACCACCTGCGCTAAATCACAAAAAAAGTGTCTTCAGGCCTGGTAATTAAATTGTTAACCAATAAGCGCTTTCCCCACTAGTAAGGAAAATGCTTACTGGTTATTACATGGCGCCTGTAACTGGGCAGGAGGTGGTAATAACCAGTGAGTGCCATTTTCTGCAGTGAAGAAAAGCGCTGATTTATGAATAGAAGGCAGGAAGGAGATGTCACCACTTTTCCTGCAAAAATGACTTTTAAAAAGTTCCTACAGCATGGCCCCTGAAACAGAAGATTCATACTTACCTGCTCCATGGCGCCCTGGCCCCCTCTGCCTTCATCATCCGGTTCCTGCACTATTACACCTGTCATGGCCATGGTCACATACACCGCTCTAGTCTGGCTTCATGTGTGGCTACATTACCGCTGAAGCCAGTGATTGGCTGGAGAGGTGCATGTGACCATGGCCATGCACTGACAGGTGAAAACAGTGCTCTTCGGTTTCATGGGCTAGGCTGCAAGAACTTGTTAAAAATTCATTTTTACTGGGTAAATCTCTAAGCCCCTATTAAACTGCGAGATATTCAGGTCAATTACTGTGAACAAGTGTTCATAGGAACGCTCATTCATGATAACTGGCTGCTATAATCATCGGTATTATCTGTGTAATCAGGGATGGGATACTGATAATCAACATAACTAAATAAAGGAGGAATGACTGTGATAGTGACCATTCCGCCCAAGTCACTTTACATTGGCCTGTGTAATAGGCCTATGAGCGCCGATCAACTTTTTTTTTTTTATTTGCGGCCCCTTGAAATAGAGCAATGTGACAATGCGGCCCTCAGACAAAAAAAGGTTGTGCGCCCCTGGTGTACAGTGTACAGCTGTACAGCGGCGGCCTCAGGAAGCGTACGGCGTCATAGTAACCAATGACGCCGTGCTCTCCTGCCCTCAAAATTAGAGCGGTCCGGGTTTTCACGGCCAGTCCCGGACCGTGCTCCACGGACGTGTGAATTTAGCTTAAGGCCCCATTTACAAGACCGTATGTATTCCATGATCCGTATAAAAACAGAACGGAAGACATACGGAAAGTCTTCCGTAGTGTTCCGCAATTTTGTGGACCCATTGACTTTAATGGGGCTACGGACGTGATTTTGCGGCCAAGTATAGGACATGTTTTATTTTTTTTGCGTGGGTAACTTCCGTGAGATACGGGATGCGGAATGCACACGGAAAAATGAATGGGTTGTTATGGTGATGTACATACGGTCGTGTGAATAGGGCCTAAGGCTGCTTTCACACTGTCAGTGTTTGGCCAGTAATTTCCATCAGTAATCAATTTCCAATCAGTAATTTCCAGAACAGGCACAAGTCTTTCCAGTATACCTTATCTCTACCACTCTTGGTTTTGGCTCATGAATAGTGATGGAAATCACAGACGGGTTTAAAGCCCTAAAGGTGATGATTAAAGGGATATTTATCAGACAAGGACCCCTGGTTCCACATTTTGAAAAGCTTTATCAATGCTTACAGATTTCCGAGAACTGATATCAATGTCTGTGAGCAGTTTTGGGGGATCATACAGTAAGACCTTATGCTACATGTCAATATCTTCAGTGACATTTCATATACAGGAGATTTTCTTATCTTTTCATCTTTTGACCTTTCACTGCTCCTGACATGTCTGTTTTAATAATTTTATGCATTCCCCATGTAATAACTATTCTGGGGCATCTATTCTTATGTCTCTATGTTGTGCCATTCCTTTATTATTTCTACTAGAAGCTATGAATGAATTGCTAGCAGTCTGCAGTAAGGGTACAGAGGGGAGGTAACCAGTTGGGGGTGTGTACCTGCACAGACTGACTCTGTCCAATCAGTGCTGCCATGTTCAGACTGCAGGTACACCCCCCCAACTGGTCACCTCCCCTCTGTACCCTTACTGCAGACTGCTAGCAATTCATTCATAACTTCTAGTAGTTATAATAAAGGAATGGCACAACATAGAGACATAAGAATAGAGGCTCCAGAATTGTTATTACATGGGGAATGCATGAAACTATTAAAACAGACATGTCAGGGTTAAGGTTAGGTCCTCTAAGTTTGCACTACCTGCAATACTATAATATTTTCTGATTTGCCTCAATAGCTTTTTACAAAGTCATAATTTCACTAACTTTCTGTAGCCTTCGTGATAACAGCCTAAAGGATGAAGACACCCACTTGATATGTTTCGTATTAAATCAACCAAACTGTAAGATCCAGAGGCTGTGGTAAGTTACTGTGACAGATGGAAGACTCTCTTCTGTGTAGAATTACAGACTATGTTAGGCTAGTTTCAGACTAGCGTTAGACATTTCCGGCAGGCTGTTTGGGCAGGGAGTAGTCTGCCAGATCTCTCTACATCCCAGATCGCCGTCTGGCCCCACTGACTAAAATGGAAACCAGTGGCTGCAACCTGGCAAATGCGCTGAAGATCGGATGGCACAGCAGTTTTTGTCAGGCTGCTTCTCGGCCAGTAGCCTAACCATTTAAATAGCACTTTGGCATTTTTTTTTAAACTCTCAATTCAAACTTACTGAGTATGCCATAATATCCACATTTTGTTAGGTGTCATCAAAGCAGAACGTGATGTCTTGTGATCACCAGACTCTCTGTTTAGATTTATAACGATGAATAGAGGACAGGAAAGAAGGGATAGGAGGGAGCAGGGTTGCCAACCAGAGCTTTTCTTTTTTCTGGACAACTTATCCCGAAATCACGGACGGCCAACATTTTTTACGGACAAATTGGAAAACCATAATGAATTATGAAGATTATAAGTGATACATGTCTATAGCTCAATATACTGCTTATATCTCATTACCATAATTTACTGTAAGCTCTAAAATAATGATAATTACCACTAAATTAATTTAGTCAAGTACCAGCAGCATCAAAAAAATCACGGACACATCAATTTTTTTTTCACGGACACAGGAAAAAAAGTCACCTATTTTTAAGGACTGTCCAGAAATTTCTGGACGGTTGGCAACCCTGGGAGGGAGGTGTAGCTGCAGTTACATAATAGGGGAAGACACCCATCTGTCTCCAGCTGAGCGGAGAAAAAAGGCCAAAATGAGGTTACACCATTTAATGGCCAATGGAGGGTATGATTTAACCATAAACTACACAAGCTACGTTGATCAAGTTGGAGATTTGGGGTTAGATGTTGCTATGTTGCTTTAAATAGACACTTTTCTAAGTTTTTTTAAGTTCATTGCTCATAATATATTATTTTTTGCTCCCTTATTAAACAGTTTGAGCAGTAATAGTCTGACTCACAATTGCTGTCCTCATTTGGCATCCGCAATAACTAAAAACCAGTCCCTGACATCACTGGACCTGTCATATAACAGCCTTTCTGGACCTCAGTTCAGTGACTTGATGGAAGCTCTGTCCAGTCCAGCCTGCAGGATAGAGGAACTGCTGTGAGTATACATTTTCTAGAGTGTATCTGGTATATTGTGTGTCTATCTCTAACAATAACTACCAAAAGTAAATAGACATTGTCACCCAACATAAAAAATCCTAAGAAGTTATCCTGGAAGTCCCCTGGCATTCACCCTTTAACCCCTATACAGAGAGCTGCAGGGGAAACTGTATTCAGGGACAGGCCGAGGTAAAGGCAGGCAGAGTACGAGTAATCAATAAACACTCCAAGGTTAGGTTGGGCAGTGGAGGGTCAATATCCAGGAAACTATATGGGCAGATAAACAAATACAGCACACCTCTGCAGGAAACTAGACAGCTAGAGAAACTATTGTTCATGCACCTTCCTATAGGGGAAGATGCCTTAAATACCCAACGGTGGTTAACCAGGGGCTTGTGTGATGTAAGCTGCATGCCCGCTGGCCCTTTAAGAGCCAGGGAAAAGTAGAACAGGCAGGACAGGCCCTAAGTACCTGCCATAAGGAAAGCTGATTAGTCTGGGCAGCTGAAGCAGAAGATAGAGTGCAGTGGTGCCCATGTCACCGAGATGGCAGTGGGCACAGGCAGTCGATATAACAATGATCATTGGTTTCCTCACTGTTTCCGCACTTACACATTAACATAAAAAAATTGCACAGATTTGATCAGTGACGCTTCACAGACGTGGCTAATACAGTACTTTACACAACTAATTAAAGGGATTGTCTCACTTCAGTAAGTTGCTTTTATCACGTAGAGAAAGTTACTACAAGACACTTACTAATGTATTGTGATTGTCCATATTGCTTCCTTTGCTCGCTAGATTCCTTTTTCCATTACATTATACACTGCTCGTTTCCATGGTTACAGACCACCCTGCAATCCATCAGTGGTGGTCGTGCTTGCACACTATAGGAAAAAGCATCAGCCTCTCTGGTGGCCGAGACCATGGGAGTGCACATAGGCTGGTGCTTCTTCCTATATTGGGCATTGCTGGATTGCAGGGTGGTCGTAATCATGGGAATGAGCAGTGTATAATGTGATGGAAAAATGAATCCAGCCAGCAAAGGAGGCAATATGGATAATAACAATACATTAGTAAGTGCCTGGTATTAACTATGTCTAAATGATAAATGCAACTTAGGGTACTTTTGTTAAGGGGGACTCAAGGGGTCCTCAAGAAATCGGATCAGTTGTCCAAATTAGAAAAACGTGTGTGCACACGGCAATAACTGAAGACAGACACGGATGTCAGTTTGGAGTCATCCTTCACGTTCAGGCGCTAAGGTATTCTGGGCTGACTCCGTTTATTACCAAACGTATATACACACCGGAAGAAAGGCGGGACATTCCCCAGCAAGCCAGTAAGAGTTAAACACATATAGGGGGGAATTTATCATTAGGAGAATATTTGAAGTCAGTTTTGCTTCAGTCTGTGTTGGAGTACTTTGTGCCACATTTATCAAATGTCACAGGTTGTTTGATAAATGTGGCTTGTCCTTAAACCTAACACTTCCGTCTAGAGAAGCTACTCTACTTTTCCTACTCCACCCTCCTCCTGGAGTGAGATTGCGACTATTTAGCAACTTTTTTTAAAAAGTCGCAATGATAAATCTGGAGTGAAACTCATTAACATGGCTAACCACACCCACTTTTCCACCCATGGTCCATCATGGTCAGTCCAGCACAGGGTCTTGGGGGATGGTCGAATCTGTATCAGGAAGTGTATCAGGAAGTGGACACCACCTTCAAACAGTTGCACAGCTGCATAAGTATTCACAGAACTGATGTTATTTATAAGGGAAAATAGCATTGAGTACATGTATATATAAATGACATCATACTGTGAGGGGAAAATTAAGTATTTCAGCTGATATACCTTCTCACTTGCGGCATTGGACTCCGGCAGGCTGTTCCGGAGGGTGAACTGTGAAACTAGCCTTACTGAAGTGAGACAACCCCTTTAACTTTCCTAATCAGGCATTTGAAAGTGGGTTTTATGAATCAGACCCCCTCCCTAAGAATCTCACTTTTTGTGAGGATTTTAATTTGAGCAGACAAATGGAAAATAACTAGATTTTGTAACTAGAAATTGTACTGAGCAGCACACAAAGGGTCATTCTTTTCTACACAGCGCACCATGTGGTCAGGAGTAGAACTGCAAGTAATCCACTTATAGACAGGTGTGCAGTCACTAAACATACAGAATCATTATTAAGTGATTATACATTAACTTGTTTCAATATTTGAGTCATTTAAATAATGGTATAAATGTGATATTAAAGCGTACTCCCTAGTCGGCTGAAGAGGCTGTCAGACAGCACACGGAGCTGTGGTAACTGCAGTAACATAAGCACTGTCTCTACATTACCTTCTATATGTTATCTGCTTTGCTTCTACAGTTTGATCCGATGTAACCTGACACACAACTCTTGCGCCCAGTTGGCCTCTCCGATAAGTAAAAGCCCTTCCCTGAGGACCCTTGATTTGTCTGATAATCGACTGGAGGGAGTAGGGTTTGGAGACTTGATGACAGCTTTGTCGAGCCAGACATGCAGGATAGAAACACTAATGTGAGTATTTATGGCTGGGCCGCCATATCTTATATCTTGGAGTGCATTTTTTTCTAAATTGCCCGGAGAAAGTACTGGGCTTTCTATTACATTTACCAGCTGAGTTCTCCAACAGTAACATAAGATAGAGTGTAGACCTCATTTAGGTGAGCCTCAAAAGCTTTGGGTCACAATGCCTAGACCCGAATATTCCTGGTAACCCAATAACATTTTGTCCATACCTGGTGATACTCTACTGAGTCCTTCCATGTTGGATTTTTTTTTTCCAATTCCAGGTAGCAAATAGTTATATCTGCAATCTTTGGTGATATAACAGTCTCATAGTGGTTCAGTGGGAAGGTCCAGATAAGAAAACACATTGGTTAGGTAAACCATTTTACACATTTCCTTCCTATATGCCAAGATTAAGGGTCCATTCACACGTCCGGAAAATGGGTCTGCATCCATTCTGCAATTTTGCGGAACGGGTGCAGACCCATTCATTTTCAATGGGGCCGCAAAAGATGCGGACGGCACACAGTGTGCTGCCCGCATATCCACTTCCAGTCCGCAGCCCCGCAAAAAAATGGAACATGTCCTATTCTTGTCCGGAGCCATGGACAAGAATAGCCATTTGTATAGTGCCGGCACAAGGCCGGTGAGCGTGTTTTGTGGATCCGCAATTTGCAGATCCGTAAAACACATGTGGATGTGTGAATGGACCCTTAAGGGGAGGCAAACCGGCCGGGACACTGCTTTTCGTAGAGGATATCCAAGATCTAGACGCATATCATTGACCATAAACTCTACAATTAACTTCTTCACCATCTAGGCACTGTATGGCAGTATTAGGTGGACACCAAGTCATGGTTTTATTGGCACATAAATGGCTATATTATATAGTACACTGCACTGTTACGTGGACACTCTTTGATAGTTTTACTTCGATAACATATAGAGGTATTATTTAGGCATTGTATGACGGTCTAATTTAGGCAGTAAATGGCAGTATTTAGGTATAATTATTCCAGAAAGATCTCTAAAGATTATTCTTTACTTCACATGCAGATTGAGCTGTGATGGTACGCAGATAGACAAGTCTAGTATCCAATTAGCTTCTACCCTATCAAAAAATCAATCTCTACGGAAACTTAACCTGTGTGGAAGTAAACTGGTCGGCCATCTATTCTCAGAGTTAATGGAAGCCCTGTCCAGTCCATCCTTCAGGATAGAGGAGTTGATGTGAGTATAACATTATTAAAATATTAATTTATCATCTGGACATATCTATGGGTTATGTCCAACACGTGAAGGTCTCATGACAAGAATGGAGCCATGCTGTAAATGAAGAAGTGGCCGTACACTGATAACTTTCTTCATTCATTGCCTAAAGACCTATGAAAAGGCAGCGTGTGCTTATTTGGCTATTTTCCCCAGTCCTATAGAAGTCAATATGGCATCCTCTCCATTCATTGTATTGACAGGAGCAGGCCCAAGAGGTGAGACCCATACCTGCAGGATATTTATGACATACCCTGTGGACAGGCCATAAATGTCCAGATGGGACAACCCCTTTAAATAGCAGGTCACAGATATTTTTACTGATGACCTGTCCACCCAATAGGCTATCAGTATCTGACTGGTGGGGATAAGAGACTCGGGGCCCCACTGATCAGCTGTTTGAGAAGGTGGCAACACTTGTAATAGCTACACAGGCTTCTCACAGCTTTCCCTAGGCTATGTGACGTCACGTTCATTGGTCACGTGGCCTAGGTGAAGTGAATAGGGCTGAGCTACGAAAACCAAGCACAGCTGCTATCAAATGGACAGGACTGTGCTTAGCGAGCAGAGAGAAGGCCACAGAGCTACTGCGAGTGCTGATTGGCGGGGCTCCGGGTATATACTGATTGCATACTGATGACTAAGGCCACTTTCACACTAGCAGCAGCACGGATCCAGCAGGTGAAGGGTCTTACCGGATCCATGCTGCCACAGGTGCACGTGTGGGGCTGGAAACGCGCTCCGGCCCCACACGTGTCAGACACAGTCTCAACATACATACACTTACCAACATACTTACCTGGTGGCTTCTGGTTGTCAGAGGCCCCAGCAGCTCCGGACAGCACAGGAGGAGGAGGACAAAGGAAGGGAAGACTCCCCACAGCGCCCTCTGCTGGAGGGAGCTGTGGGGAAAAAGTGCAGGTGACGGATCCGTCATGAACTCCTTTGAAAGTCAATGGAGGACAGATCCGTTTACTATTGTGTCACACCAAACGGATCCGTCCCCATTGACTCGCATTGGGGGTCATTCTGGATCCGTCTTGGTGCGGATGCCCAGACCAGAGAGAAAACCGCAGCATGTTTGCTCTCCGGTCTGTATACTGAAGAGAACTGAACGGAATGCATTTAGGAGCCTCTGTTGTCTTCAGTTCAGTTTTATCCCCATTGACAATGAATGGGGGCAAAACTGATGCGTTTTATTCCGGTATTGAGCCCCTATGACGGAGCTCAATACCGATATATAAATGCTAATGTGAAAGTAGCCTAGGTCATCAGTAAAAATATCTTGGAAAGCCCTTTTAAGTGTGAAGGGTTAGAGCTTAGAGCATTGTGTAGGCATAAGGGGCTCCATTCTCTAATAAAATTCATACAACAAACTGTGGCAAAGGTGACCAAATGTGACAAATATATTAATACAACTCTTTATGCTTCCTGCAGCTTGAGAGATATCAGCTTGACAGACAGGGCATGCTCCAAGCTGGCAGTGGTGATACGTGATAATCAGTTTCTAAGGAAGCTTGACCTGTCTTATAACAACCTAGTAGGTCCTCATTTTGGTGATCTGATGGAGGCTCTGTCCAGTCCAACCTGCAGGATAGAGGAGTTACTGTGAGTATTATTGTACGTCTCTAGGAGATGACCGATCATAATTGCAGTGCCAAAATGGTCTTCTAGAGGAGCGAACCTCTCAAAGAGGAGGCCACTATACATGGGATGTATGAGAACTGAAAGTCCGTTCTGTTGCCAATGTATTTCACTCACAGGCTGGAGAATATTAAGTTGACAGATGAATCTGCTCCATTGCTGGCATTGCTGAAGAAAAGCAAGAACCTCAGATTTCTGGATTTGAACCGCAACCATATCAAAGACGTTAATTCCAGCCGAATTAGAGAGGAAATGATGACATCACCGAACCTGAAGGAGCTAAGGTACATTACTCACTAGAAGAGATGATTGTCACAGGCATCCTCGATGCATATAAAGTAGATCTGAACCAAATCACATCTAAATATTCTTTTTTTTTAATTTTAGGATGAACTTCAAAAATATTTTATCCCTGAAGCCTTAATAAAGCCGCTAAAACCTCAATGGACGAGTTAAAGGGTCATTTTTTTTTTAAATGAATAACAAAATAACCTTAAACGCGCAGTCCCAAACCCACTTCATTTCAGAGCTGCCACTGTTGCCAACCACTGGGGTCAGCAGTATACGGCATGAGACAGAGCAGGCCTGTGATTGGCTGCAGCAGTTATATGCAGTATACTGCCACTGGAATAACGAAGCCTGGCAGGAAAGACAGTGGTGCTGCTGGAACGGAGGGGTTTCAGGACGAAAAGTATCTTTTTTTTTTTTTTATAACTCTAAGGCTCCATTCACACGCCCTGTTTTTCTTTCCTGATTCGATCCTGATTTTTTCAGGACCCATTGAAATGAATGGATCCAGATCAGGATCAGGATCGAATCAGGAAAGAAAAACAGGACGTGTGAATGGAGCCTAAGGCCCCATTCACACGACCGTATATTTGCGGGCCCGCATTACTGCAGGCCCGCAAATATACGGGGGCCGCCCGGCGTGTGTTCCGCAGCCCCATTGAAAATGCCTATACTTGTCGGTGCGCACGGACAAGTATAGGACATGGTGAATGGGGCCACATCTATTCCCGCATTTTTGCGGATAGATACGGCCCCATTCATACGGTCGTGTGAATGGGGCCTTATAGTATCCCAGCCTTTAAAAATATCACAGACAATCCCTCTAAGTTTTCCTTATGGTGATGTGGATCCACTGGAGCTTTACCATCTATTTACACGTGACCAAGGACGAGTGCCTGAAGACTCCGTGGAAATAAATACTGGCTTGGATCCATTCCGATGGCTTCTGTATTCTCCACACAGTATTTACAGATTTATGAGGATGAATATCCTTGAAAGAATTCTAAGTAAGTGCCTGCAGCCTTCATCCTGAAGCAGAAGATCCATACTTACCCCTTATAAGCCACCCATCATGTGGTGCATGGTCACATGCTCTGCTGCAGCCAATAACTGGCTTCAGTTGTGATGTGCTGCTCTTTATTTAATGCACTTATATAGCGCTACTATATTCTGCAGCACTTTACAGACATAAGCATCAAGCTGTCCCCAATGGGGCTCACAATGTAAGTTATGTGGCCACATCACCTCTGAAGCCAGTTACTGGCTGCAGCCGACCATGTGACCATGCACCACATGATCAGAAGATGGTGTCATCACAGAGGACCACAGGCTGCTGGCACTGTTACCGGGCAATTGCTTTACAGGGGTTGTGCGGGATTTTGATATTGACGGCTTAGGTAGGTCAGCAATATCTGATCAGCAGAGGTCCAACTCCCTGCACCCCCACCAATCAGCTGTTTAAATACTGTGGTGCTCAGTGGGGTCCTGTCTTCATGGGGGAGGTACATGTACTGCCTCAATGTTGGGTCTGCGTTGGTTACTTAGAGCACTGAAGGCTCGGCGGTATCATTGGTGCTCGGGGCAGTAAAGACACAGCGCTATACTTCTCATAGTGGCGCGTCCCGGTATTACACCTCACTCCCGATCACAGAGTTCTACGCCTCAAGACGTATAGCATTGTGTTATATACTAGCCATGCACTATGAGATATATATATATATCATATACATCTTTCTGCTCTTCTCAAACCCTTCAGCACATTAATTGCATCGCCCTACGTAGGTTCAGTGCAGCTTCTTATACAATGGATTGTTTATGTTTTTGTGACAGTGAGTCCAGCACCAACCTCCAGTGTTTTTACAATATTTCCAGGCTAAAAACAGAAAAATTATTAAACACACACCACATATTCTAACACTGTCGTTGTACAGAGTAATGTGCATTGTACTTCTCATAATGGTGAATGTGACTGAACTACCTGCTCCTATAGTTAGGGTTAATGTTATCATGAATAGCCACCATTACCTGACTGTATGACACCCACTGCACTGACCCAGGTATCTGCCTTTTTATCCTCCTGTTTTATATTTACACATTTCACCTTCAAGTCTCACTACACATTCATCAGCATCTCCTCTTCCCGCGCTCTCACCTCATTGGCTGTTTAGAACAGGCGGCCATTTTTCCCCTCCTCTCTTCTGTCAGCATAGCGCGCTCTTCACTGGCTCCGCCCCGATCTTCTTCCCGCACTCTCACCTCATTGGCTGTTTGGAACGGGCGGCCATGTTTTCCCCCTCCTCTCTTCTGTCAGCATAGCGCGCTCTTCACTGGCTCCGCCCCGATCTTCCTCCCGCGCTCTCACCAGATTGGCTGATTGGAGCGGGCATAGTCTTTATTAGCTCTGCTGCTATCGCGTTCCCGCGCTTTTTTCTCAGAATACATCCACTGATCACTAAGGGCCACTTGCATGGCAGAGGATGGCTGTGGCCAAGGGAGCAGGAGACTGAACACGTCTCCTCAGAAATAGCCTCCCTGTGGTGCACTGTTGCGTATTACACCTGCTGGAGGAGGGTGGTTGTGAGATTACTGGCAGTGCAGGTAAGTGGAGGAAGGACAATGAGTGAGGAGATTACTGGCAGGGAGAAGGGAAACTGGAAACCTCTCCTCAGTATCCTCCCAAGAGGTGCTCTGCAGAGTATTACACCAACTGGAGCAGGGTGGTTGTGAGGAGATTAATTGTGGAGGAAGGTCACTGAAAACCTCTTAGTAGTATCCTCCCCGGAGGTGCTCTGCAGAGTATTACTTCTACTGAAGGAGATTACTGGCTGTGACACAGGGAGAAAGCAGTGATAATCTCTCCTCAGTATCCTCCCCGGAGGTGCTCTGCAGAGTATTACATCTACTGGAGGAGATTACTGGCTGTGACACAGGGAGAAAGTACAGTGAAAACCTCCTCAGTAGTATCCTCCCCGGAGGTGCTCTGCAGAGTATTACTTATACTGGAGGAGATTACTGGCTGTGACACAGGGAGAAAGCACCGTGAAAACCTCCTCAGTAGTATCCTCCCCGGAGGTGCTCTGCAGAGTATTACATCTACTGGAGGAGATTACTGGCTGTGAGACAGGGAGAAGATAACAGTGAAACCTCTCTTCAGTAGTATCCTCCCTGGAGGTGCTCTGCAGAGTATTACATCTACTGGAGGAGATTACTGGCTGTGACACAGGGAGAAAGTACAGTGAAAACCTCCTCAGTAGTATCCTCCCCGGAGGTGGTCTGCAGAGTATTACATCTACTGGAGGAGATTACTGGCTGTGAGACAGGGAGAAAGTACAGTGAAAACCTCCTCAGTAGTATCCTCCCCGGAGGTGGTCTGCAGAGTATTACATCTACTGGAGGAGATTACTGGCTGTGAGACAGGGAGAAAGTACAGTGAAAACCTCTCCTCAGTAGTATCCTCCCCGGAGGTGCTCTGCAGAGTATTACATCTACTGGAGGAGATTACTGGCTGTGAGACAGGGAGAAAGTACAGTGAAAACCTCCTCAGTAGTATCCTCCCCGGAGGTGCTCTGCAGAGTATTACATCTACTGGAGGAGATTACTGGCTGTGAGACAGGGAGAAAGCAGTGAAAACCTCTCCTCAGTAATAATCTCCCCACTGTGCTCTGCAGAGTATTACACCTACTGAAGGAGATTACTGGCTGTGACACAGGGAGAAAGCACTGAAAACCTCTCCTCAGTAGTATCCTCCCCGGAGGTGCTCTGCAGAGTATTACATCTACTGGAGGAGATTACTGGCTGTGTGACAGGGAGAAGATAACAGTGAAAACCTCTCCTCAGTAGTATCCTTCCCGGAGGTGCTCTGCAGAGTATTACATCTACTGGAGGAGATTACTGGCTGTGACACAGGGAGAAAGCAGTGAAAACCTCTCCTCAGTAGTATCCTCCCCGGAGGTGCTCTGCAGAGTATTACATCTACTGGAGGAGATTACTGGCTGTGTGACAGGGAGAAGATAACAGTGAAAACCTCTCCTCAGTAGTATCCTTCCCGGAGGTGCTCTGCAGAGTATTACATCTACTGAAGGAGATTACTGGCTGTGACACAGGGAGAAAGCAGTGAAAACCTCTCCTCAGTAGTATCCTCCCCGGAGGTGCTCTGCAGAGTATTACATCTACTGGAGGAGATTACTGGCTGTGACACAGGGAGAAAGCAGTGAAAACCTCTCCTCAGTAGTATCCTCCCTGGAGGTGCTCTGCAGAGTATTACATCTACTGGAGGAGATTACTGGCTGTGACACAGGGAGAAAGCAGTGAAAACCTCTCCTCAGTAGTATCCTCCCCGGAGGAGCTCTGCAGAGTATTACATCTACTGGAGGAGATTACTGGCTGTGACATGGAGAAAGCAGTGAAAACCTCTCCTCAGTAGTATCCTCCCTGGAGGAGCTCTGCAGAGTATTACATCTACTGGAGGAGATTACTGGCTGTGACATGGAGAAAGCAGTGAAAACCTCTCCTCAGTAGTATCCTCCCTGGAGGTGCTCTGCAGAGTATTACATCTACTGAAGGAGATTACTGGCTGTGACACGGAGAAAGCAGTGAAAACCTCTCCTCAGTAATAATCTCCCCACTGTGCTCTGCAGAGTATTACACCTACTGAAGGAGATTACTGGCTGTGACACAGGGAGAAAGCAGTGAAAACCTCTCCTCAGTAGTATCCTCCCCGGAGGTGCTCTGCAGAGTATTACATCTACTGGAGGAGATTACTGGCTGTGACACAGGGAGAAAGCAGTGAAAACCTCTCCTCAGTAGTATCCTCCCTGGAGGTGCTCTGCAGAGTATTACATCTACTGGAGGAGATTACTGGCTGTGACACAGGGAGAAAGCAGTGAAAACCTCTCCTCAGTAGTATCCTCCCCGGAGGAGCTCTGCAGAGTATTACATCTACTGGAGGAGATTACTGGCTGTGACATGGAGAAAGCAGTGAAAACCTCCCCTCAGTAGTATCCTCCCTGGAGGAGCTCTGCAGAGTATTACATCTACTGGAGGAGATTACTGGCTGTGACATGGAGAAAGCAGTGAAAACCTCTCCTCAGTAGTATCCTCCCCGGAGGTGCTCTGCAGAGTATTACACCTACTGGAGGAGATTACTGGCTGTGACACAGGGAGAAAGCAGTGAAAACCTCTCCTCAGTAGTATCCTCCCCGGAGGTGCTCTGCAGAGTATTACTTCTACTGGAGGAGATTACTGGCTGTGACACAGGGAGAAAGCAGTGAAAACCTCTCCTCAGTAGTATCCTCCCCGGAGGTGCTCTGCAGAGTATTACATCTACTGGAGGAGATTACTGGCTGTGACACAGGGAGAAAGCGGTGAAAACCTCTCCTCAGTAGTATCCTCCCCGGAGGTGCTCTGCAGAGTATTACATCTACTGGAGGAGACTACTGGCTGTGACGTGGAGAAAGCGGTGAAAACCTCTCCTCAGTAGTATCCTCCCTGGAGGAGCTCTGCAGAGTATTACATCTACTGGAGGAGATTACTGGCTGTGACATGGAGAAAGCAGTGAAAACCTATCCTCAGTAGTATCCTCCCCGGAGGAGCTCTGCAGAGTATTACATCTACTGGAGGAGATTACTGGCTGTGACACGGAGAAAGCAGTGAAAACCTCTCCTCAGTAGTATCCTCCCTGGAGGTGCTCTGTAGAGTATTACATCTACTGGAGGAGATTACTGGCTGTGACACAGGGAGAAAGCAGTGAAAACCTCTCCCTCAGTAGTATCCTCCCTGGAGGAGCTCTGCAGAGTATTACATCTAATGGAGGAGATTACTGGCTGTGACATGGAGAAAGCAGTGAAAACCTCTCCTCAGTAGTATCCTCCCCGGAGGTGCTCTGCAGAGTATTACATCTACTGGAGGAGATTACTGGCTGTGACATGGAGAAAGCAGTGAAAACCTCTCCTCAGTAGTATCCTCCCCGGAGGTGCTCTGCAGAGTATTACTTCTACTGGAGGAGATTACTGGCTGTGACACAGGGAGAAAGCAGTGAAAACCTCTCCTCAGTAGTATCCTCCCCGGAGGTGCTCTGCAGAGTATTACATCTACTGGAGGAGATTACTGGCTGTGACACAGGGAGAAAGCGGTGAAAACCTCTCCTCAGTAGTATCCTCCCCGGAGGAGCTCTGCAGAGTATTACATCTACTGGAGGAGATTACTGGCTGTGACACGGAGAAAGCAGTGAAAACCTCTCCTCAGTAGTATCCTCCCTGGAGGTGCTCTGTAGAGTATTACATCTACTGGAGGAGATTACTGGCTGTGACACAGGGAGAAAGCAGTGAAAACCTCTCCTCAGTAGTATCCTCCCTGGAGGAGCTCTGCAGAGTATTACATCTAATGGAGGAGATTACTGGCTGTGACATGGAGAAAGCAGTGAAAACCTCTCCTCAGTAGTATCCTCCCCGGAGGTGCTCTGCAGAGTATTACATCTACTGGAGGAGATTACTGGCTGTGACATGGAGAAAGCAGTGAAAACCTCTCCTCAGTAGTATCCTCCCCGGAGGTGCTCTGCAGAGTATTACTTCTACTGGAGGAGATTACTGGCTGTGACACAGGGAGAAAGCAGTGAAAACCTCTCCTCAGTAGTATCCTCCCCGGAGGTGCTCTGCAGAGTATTACATCTACTGGAGGAGATTACTGGCTGTGACACAGGGAGAAAGCGGTGAAAACCTCTCCTCAGTAGTATCCTCCCCGGAGGTGCTCTGCAGAGTATTACATCTACTGGAGGAGACTACTGGCTGTGACGTGGAGAAAGCGGTGAAAACCTCTCCTCAGTAGTATCCTCCCTGGAGGAGCTCTGCAGAGTATTACATCTACTGGAGGAGATTACTGGCTGTGACATGGAGAAAGCAGTGAAAACCTATCCTCAGTAGTATCCTCCCCGGAGGAGCTCTGCAGAGTATTACATCTACTGGAGGAGATTACTGGCTGTGACACGGAGAAAGCAGTGAAAACCTCTCCTCAGTAGTATCCTCCCTGGAGGTGCTCTGCAGAGTATTACATCTACTGGAGGAGATTACTGGCTGTGACACAGGGAGAAAGCAGTGAAAACCTCTCCTCAGTAGTATCCTCCCTGGAGGTGCTCTGCAGAGTATTACATCTACTGGAGGAGATTACTGGCTGTGACACAGGGAGAAAGCAGTGAAAACCTCTCCTCAGTAGTATCCTCCCCACTGTGCTCTGCAGAGCATTATACCTATTGGAGGAGGGTGGCTGTGCAGGTAAGTGGAGTGAGTATCCTACCCCCTGACTTCGGGGGGGTATTTGATAGCCTGGTTTCTAGTGTTGGAGCAGCTTCCAGACGACCTGTGTTACTTCATGTTCTCTGATCTGGATTCTCCGCAGCTTTTTCCCCACAGTTTACTAATAGGTCTGGATGGCCACCAGAGAGGAATCTCATTATACCTGGATCTCCTTGTGGGACAGCGCCATGTTTTCTCATCTCAGATATAAAGGACACATAGTTTGGGAAATCTCATAATGTAACTACCCTAGGGAACCTTTATGCTGACAATTGACTGTCTTCCAGGTAAATAGTTCTCATTACCCTCTGGATTTTTCAGGTCTCAAGGTCCTCGTGGGCTAATTTTGGCTTTATATACTTACAAGGAGCTAAACCGACGTCTACCCAGCTAGTGATTGAAACCAAGAGGAAGGCCCTGGTTTCTGCTCTTACTCCTGATGACGTCTGAGGGCTCATTTATCAAACTGGTGTAAAGCAGAACTGACTTAGTTGCCCATAGCAACCAATCAGATTCCACCTTTCATTTCCAAAGGAGCTGTGAACAAATGAAAGGTGGAATCTGGTTGCTATGGGCAACTAAGCCAGTTCTGCTTTACACCGATTTGAAATGAGCCCCTTAGTATATAAGAATTGAGGTTGTCCTTCCGAAGTGCCGTAAGGGAATCATGGTCTTCTCTAGTTGCCGCTATACACACCAGGGTGTCAGATTCAGTAGTATCATGGCTGGATCTATAGGAAACTCCTAATTCTTCACATCTGTAAAACTGCTGTACCCAGAGGTCACACTACATTTTTTCCCAGAAGAGTAAAAATACTCAACAATTTTGAGGAGTATGTTTAGCCGAGGAGGAGTGTGGTATTTCATACATATTATACGTAGGCCCTAGTGTTGAGCGAGCACCTCTGTGCTCGGGTGCTCTGGCCGAGCACTAGGGGGTGCTTGAGTGCTTGGCCGAGCATAATGTTAGTCAATGGGACTAATGCTACACATTAGCGTACAAATAAACATTACAGTGAATGCCAGTACTGTCCCGCACGTTTATTCACTGCGTAGCTGCGAACAAGCGTGCGGGGAAGAGACTCGAGCATTGCGCTTGAGTACACTCTGTGTTTGGCCGGACCAGAGCGTAGGCACGCTCGTCCTGACAGCGAGTTCGGCCGAGCATGCTCGCTCAACACTAGTGGGCCCACATAATGATGAAGCTGCTATTTCTACAGGGAAACCATTACCAGTCTCCTTTGTAATGTCTTTTGTGCAGTAATAGCAAATGTAGACAACCATAAGACCAGTGCCGGCATAACACAGCGATGTACACAGTGCCCACATGACACTGCCATACACACTGCCCACATGACACTGCCATACACACTGCCCACATGACACTGCCATACACACTGCCCACATGACACTGCCATACACACTGCCCACAGCTCCTCCTACAAGAGGCTGCCACTGTGCAGGTGTCCACCATAGTGGTCTCAGTGCAGAAAATGGCCTGGCAGCCATCCAAACTGACTGATCAGCAGCCTCCTTACCAATAAGAAAGCTCAGTATGTAACTCTGCTACATGCCTATTACATACACAGCTCTGCTACACGCCTAATACACAGATAACTTTGTATACACAGCTTTACTATATACATATTCCATACACAGCTGTGCTATATATCCATTACACAGATGGTACTGCTACATGCCTAGTACATACACAGCTCTACTACATGCCTAATACACAGATAACTTCTCTGTATACACAGCTTTACTATATACATATTCTATACACAGCTCTGCTATATATCCATTACACAGATGGTACTGCTACATGCCCATTCCATACACAGCTCTGCTACATGTCCATTATCCTATCATTGCTAGGGCGGTCAGTACGGGAGCGCTCACACACATTCTCCAAATTCAATGCATGGAACTCGCTTGTGTGAAACCAGCCTAAGGGTGTGCCAATCTGGGCCATTAACAGACAGATGATAGTATACAGATCCGGGCTTCTGCTCTTCAGGCCCCTTTCACTCGACTGTGGAGCAGTCTGTGAAAACCCGGACCGTGCTCCTTCTGAGAGCAGGAGCGCACAGCGTCATTGGTTGCTATGACGCTGTACGCTTCCTGAGGCAGCCGCTGCAGTCATACTGTACACTCTCGTAGAGTATCACTGTACAGCGGCAGCCTCAGGAAGCTCACGGTGTCATAGCAACCAATGACTCTGTGCGCTCCTGCCCTCAGAAGGAGCACGGTCCGGGTTTTCATGGACCGTCCCAGACGGTGCACAGGGATCTCTTGGTTAATGTTGTCAAAAAACATAAGTGGTTACTAAAAGGCTTAAAAACAAGCTTTTAAGTATGTTTACAGCCTGACCATCGTATTCTCCTTCAGAGTGAGGACACAAATGTTAAGCATTTCCCAGATGCCACTTTTTATGTTGTGTAATTTCCTTCAGTAACAGGTGTAACCTCTGTAATAACCGTGAGGCAGAGTCTCATCTACAGAGAAGATCTCCGCTGTACCAGTGCTCTTTAGTCTAGTGGGGCAGCCGTTCAGAGAATCTCATATATTCATCTGTTATTTGCACTTTTACAGTGTCACATTACGTGGTGTAGTCCTGAAAACATTGACCATAGCAGACTTCAGCCTGACTGCTCATCACGAAGAGAAAATCCTCAGATTTGGCTTCTGTCTTTGCAGTTCTTCCAAGGCTTCATTCTCTTTCTTCGACAACCCAGTATTATTCATGCTAGAAAAAAAACAGAATTCCACCATTAGTCACTTATATAGTATATTTCCATCAACCAAAGCATTTGGGGGGGTTCAAATTAAGGCAAGGGGATCTCATATCAGATTTAATTTAAAAGGAGTTGTCCAGCCTAGAAGTCAACAACCCCTCTGGTCCATGGTCCTGCCATGCATGTGCTGCTGTTTTATTCTCCCCTGTTTCCGGTTCCTAGAGGACCACAGATTGGCTTCATTCTCTACAGCAAATCCAAGGTCTCAGCAGTCACCTCTGGTTGAACGGCACATCACTCTGGTGATGCATCATTCAAGCAGATGAGGCCTGTAATTATGGGACCATGCCACATTCTGGTCCGGCTGGGATCGGGGCAGCTGTACAGGCATGGCAGACCACAGACGCCAGTGTCTGTTGTTTTTTGTTTTTTATGGTCCAGCCATTAGGGCCATAGGGGTTTGTCCACTCCTAGACCAGAAAACCCCTTGGAGTTGATTAGCCCATCTATCTGGACAGCCCGTACCCAAGAGGACTTCCTGCTGGAGATCAACTATCATCAGTGATGAAGCTGCAATCTGCTTCTTATTTCTCCTCATTGCCACAGCATATGCCAAAGATAGAAGTGGGTCCCACCTGTATTGGAGGTGGGAGTCCTCTATGGAGGGTTCTTTGGTATATAGTTACAGCTACCATTAGTTCTACTTGTGTACAATTTTTGGATTTAGAAGTTTATGGGGTCATTTATCAAACTGGTGTAAAGTAGACTTGGCTTAGTTGCCCATAGCAACCAATCAGATTCCACCTTTCATTTTCCAAGGAAGCTGTGAAAAATAAAAGATGGAATCTGATTGGTTGCTATGGGAAACTAAGCCAGTTCTGCTTTACACCAGTTTGATAAATGACCCCCTTTACTCTGTAGTAAAAGCCTGTAGATTGTTATTCCTTTATTAATGTGAATAGTCGCCACTGTTCTGTTTGGGAAGAGTTTCAGCGGATACATAGGAACTGTATGGACGAGGACATCTTCGTGCAGAGCAAAGTGATTAAAGGGAACCTGTCGGCACCAAAATGGTTCATAAACTGCCAGCAGTACCTTAAAGCTGTTAACATCAGGCTTCTAATGATGTTCTTGTGTAAGATGTCTGAGGCACATAATCGCTGTAAAACAACTTTATTCCCCTCACAGGTCGTATGCAAACGAGGTTCTTGAAGTCAAGGGGGCAGCGGCTTTCACACTTCAGTCAAGCATGCCGTGCCCCCTTCACATTTGATTGATGGCCATTTGTATTCTATTAGGCACGATTCCATCCTGATATTTCACGCATGCGCCATATGATCTCATTTCTGGCACCTGTGCATTGATCCCTGCTGTAGTGTCATTGGCTTCAGTGAGTCAATACGCACGCGCAGACTGATGGGTAAGTGTTTCAGAGAACATTACTCTGTATCAGTCACAGGATCGGGAGCGCCTCAGCGTTGACTCGCTGAACCAAGTACACTACAGCGGGGATCAATACGCACACGCCGGAAACAAGACCATACGGAGCATGCACAAAATCTCAGGATGGAATTGCTCTTGAAAGAAATTAAAGGCCGTCAATCAAATGCGAAGGGGAGGGAAGGGGGCGCGGCGTGCTGGACTTCAAGAACCTCGTTTGCATACGACCTGTGAGGGGAATAAAGCGATTATGTGCCTCAGACATCTTACACAAGAACATCATTAGAAGCCTGATGTTAACAACTAATATACTGCTGACAGGTTCCCTCTAAGGATAGGTTTATTGAAAGGGATTAAGAAGCAAATGTTTGGCATCGGTGTATTGAGGAGAAGAGCGTGGAGTAGAGGGAGGGAAGAAAATGGTGTTAGTAAGAAAGATAAAGCAATTGGATGAAAAGATAAAGAATAGATATAACTTAGTAAAGAGCTGCCTTAAAGGGATTCTGTCACCTAGTTTAAGCCTATAGAGCTGAGGACATGGGCTGCTAGATGGCCACTAGCCCGTCCACAATATACTTTTCCTATTGCTGTGTGTGTCTTTGTTTAGTCAAAAAAATGATTTTCTTCATATGCTAATTCTGGTTATAAGGAGCCCAAGGGGCGGTTACCAATCTTCCTGGATCCCAGCGTGCCCACTGTGAAGGAGCCCAGCACCGCCCCGCATCCTCTCATCTCCTCTTTGCTCCCCCGACTTCACGCTTTCAGAGCGCTGTAATCTCGCGCATGCGCAGTTCGTTCCCTGATGCTGATGCCAGCACAGGGAAGGAACAGTTTACTAGCGCTGACAAGCGGCGTACTCGCGCATGCGCGAGATTACGGCGCTCTGAAAGCGTGAAGTCGGGGGAGCAAGTAGGAGATGAGAGGATGCGGGGCGGTGCTGGGCTCCTTCACAGTGGGCACGCTGGGATCCAGGAAGATTGGTAACCGCCCCTTGGGCTCCTTATAACCAGAATTAGCATATGAATAAAATCGTTTTTTTTACTAAACAAAGACACACACAGCAATAGGAAAAGTATATTGTGGACGGGCTAGTGGCCATCTAGCAGCCCATGTCCTCAGCTCTATAGGCTTAAACTAGGTGACAGAATCCCTTTAAACCTATATAAAGAAGAGAGAGAGAGAACAAGGAGTGTCCATGGTGGATGTCTGTCACAGATTGCAGTTCAGTCCAGAAGGGGGCGCCGGTAGGCCTGTCTCATTTATCATTTTCTACGCCTGGTTTAGCTGTAGAAAAGGTCAAAATCTACTCTATCAAGGGAGCTGGCCTAGATCTAGACAGGCGGTGGATAAGACGCCTCAACATAAATTAGGGACATACACGGCCAGCTAAAGGAGTATTAAGACCGGTGTCTGAAACCCCCATAATGTTTTGTTACACTTCAGCAGGCACCATAAGCACTTCCCATTGACGTTCCAGGGCTTGGAAGTGATGATGAATCAATGGAGGGTGGGGAATCAACAAGTGGGAGGGTACTGGATTTCTTCATTAGATATCTTACATCCTAAAGGATTAAATATTGAATTTGGTCTGTATCCTAATTTGGTATCTTCGTAAGAGGTAATTCCTGTAGTGATTAGATGGTTATTTAAATTCCTCGAGCTCTTATTATTGATTTTAATGATTGATACATTTCTTATCTTATTTGTTTTAAATTAAAAAAATAGGTGTACCCGTAGAGAGGGAATTGGGTGGCTATGACGGTAGTAACAGTAATGTGGGTGGTGAACGGGAGGGGGAAAAGGTGGGAGCTGTTGGAGTCCATTTTAGAAGCCGTTAATAAAACCAACCTTTCATTAAGGGAACTTACAGTACAAACGGGGATGGATATCTCACATGTTCGAGACGATCTGAATAAAATTAAGGAAACAGTCCGATCTGAAAGACCTCAAGATTGAGGTTTAATTAATATAATGTAGGGCTGGGCGATTAATTCGATTAATTCGCCCATTGCAAGCCTCACCATTTTATTTCTCTCACCTGTCCTGCGCCGCGGCTCCGCTCCGGTGTCCGGCGCTCCTCTTCTTTTCCGGGTCTGCGCTGCACTGTCCTGACCGCGTACAGCATCAGGACGTGGTGCGCGAACTCTGACCTGACGCTGCACGCGGTCAGGTGACAGTGCAGTGCCGGGAGAAGAAGACTGTGGAGCGGAGCCGCAGCGGAGGACAGGTGAGAGATTTTTTTTATTATGATGGTGGCTGCTCGGAGGCCTGGAGGGGGCGCTTTGGGCTGCTACTATCACCAACCATTCCCATGTTATTTAGGTGTATCCATATAAATGGCCGACCCTGTAGAATAGGACGGGTCAAACATTCTAGATGCCGTAAATGTTTTTGGAGGAGGCAGATTTTCTGCATTTAATTTGGAATTGCCCTATAATTCAAAAATATTAGAAACAGGTGTTTTCTATAATTACTGGTAAACCGGGTACACTGTGCCCTAATATACCAGAAACTGCAGAGATTGGAGATGTTGATAAAATAGGTGATAAACATTTATTAATAGCCGGGATCACAATTGCTAGGGAATGGGGCTCGGATAAAAAGCCGGCTATAAAAGTTTGGGAAGGTACGTTGGATATGGTAATTAACTATGAAAAGATATATTATTGAACTATGGATAGAATACAAACCAGGGAAAAGACTTGGATACCATGGATAGGAATAAAGGTTAATAAAGGTTTGTTTTCTTTTTCCAGCTGGCACCCCCGGGGTCTGTGGGAGTTTGATATTAAGGCCGGACTGGACCTGGTGCATTAGTCAGACATTAGTAGAGACGTCGCATATCAGGAGCAGTCAGCAGTTTATCTCATAGACATAACAATGGTGTGGAACATAAAATAGTATAAAATCCATGTATAACTTGTGCCCCACATGTCTCAGTCCTGTACACATCTCTTATACTCACCTGTAATGTCTCTATCCTGCAGGCCGACTGGACCTGGTGCATTAGTCAGACAGTAGTAGAGACGTCACATATCAGGAGCAGTCAGCAGTTTATCTCATAGACATAACAATGGTGTGGAGCATAAAATAGTATAAAATCCATGTATAACTTGTGCCCCACATGTCTCAGTCCTGTACACATCTCTTATACTCACTGTAATTCCTCTATCCTGCAGGCCGGACTGGACAGAGCTTTCATCAAGTCACTGAGGTGAGGACCAGACAGACGGTTACCAGACAGGTCAAGTTTCTTCAGGGACTGGTTATTCCTGATTACAGATGACAACTGGATGCAGGACGTGTCTGGTAGATTATTATGAGCCAAACTTTAACAAGAAGGAAGATGAGATATGGGGTGATGCTTCCAAGAATCATAAAATGTACATTTAGACAAAGTTGAGAGAGAAAGCCCCCGGGTTGTTACTAAAATCTATAAATCCATGTTTTTTTTGCCATAAAATAGATTTTAAATATACAGAAAAGGGCCTTAATAAAGCCCTACACTGGTGGTGGTTCCACTGAAGTTATGAATGAGACTGGTCTACTGGCCCGCCCCCTTCTCCGCCCATAATTTTAGACCTGGCGTGAGCAGGGCGAAGTTGCAGATAGCGTTGCTGTCTGCGGCTGAAATATCTCTAATATATGCGTATTGCAATATATTAAATGAATCTGAAATGGCATATATAATTTATTATGAAAAGTGACCAGAATATACAGTTAGGATTGCATCTAATATTCAAGTAACAGATGTCCTGTGTAAAATGAGGTGCTCACAGTTAACCCGAGTCTGTAATACATCTTATACTCACTGTAATGTCTCTACCCTGCAGGCCGGACTGGACAGAGCCTCCATCAAGTCACTGAGGTGAGGACCAGACAGACGGTTATTAGACAGGTCAAGTATCTTCAGGGACTGGTTATTCCTTATTACAGATGACAACAGGATGCAGGAAGTCTCTGGTAGATCATTACTAAACAAACTGTAAGAATAAGGAGAGGAGATGTGGGTGAGGCGTCCACAGAGCGTTAGTATAAAATCTGTAGATTGTGAATGTGGAGAGAAAATGTCCCCGGCTGTTAATTACTGATCTTTACTTGTTATAAATTCTTGTGATAAGAGACTGTGATAGTTGTCCGGTTTATTGATGTAACTGCTACTTTTGACATTATGCTTGAAAGATGCAAAAAAGTTAGTTTTGAGTCTGCATTGACTTTTTGCCACATTTATCAAATGTTACAAGTTTGATAAATTTGTCTCATGGGTTTTCCTACTCCACCCTTCTAATTGAGAAAGACACTGACTTCACTGATAAATCTGAAACTCACTAACATAGCTAACTATGGCCACTTTCCCACCCATATTTCAAAACTGGAGTGGTAAAAAAATGCAAAAAGTTTGCAAAATCTTTGCAAAAAGTAAGTCCAACAAAAAAATCATTTCCAGTGAAGTATGAGGGTGCATGGAAGCGCCTGACATCTAACACTAACCTCCACCCCCCTAATCTGCTGTGAAGTGCACTGCCACATGTGAGGACGCTGAGCGCTGGCCAGTGGTAGTGAAACGCCGAGACGGACTATGTTTGGAGTGGGTGTGCAGCGGTGCAAAGACCAGCGTTTGTTGGCTGACCAGCCAGCTGCTTAGCTTGGAGATGGAGAGAGTATGCCGAGCAATGGCAGTGCTTCCATTCAGTGCCATTCATTGATGTACAGTGCGTTTTGTGAGGAGGTTAGGAGAATTACAGAGGGCATCTACTGACAGAGGACTGCGATATTAGGGGAATAAGGGCTGGCTGTTTGGGGAGCTGTAATACTTAGAGCATTACTGTAGATGAAGACAGCAGGATCCCACAGCCATGTGCCTGTGAGGATAAAAAATACTAAATTGTGGCTATATCCCTCTAAGGCTTCATTCACACGTCCGTATGTGTTTTCCGTTCCGTATATTGCGGATCCATTGTAACAATGCCTATCCCTGTCAGCAAAACGGACAAGAATAGGACATGTTCTATCTTTTTTGCAGAACAGAATGCATACAGAGAACGTTCCGTGTTTTTTTTTTTTTTTTATGGACCCATTGAAATGAATGGTTCTGCATATGGTCCGCAAAAAAAGTAACGGACACGGAAACAAAATACGGATGTGTGAATGAAGCCTAAGTGATCATTTGTGAGGCCCTCTTGGCCTATAAACTTAAAGGGGTTCTCCGGGAATTAAGAAAATTAAAATACTTAAATATTTCTTTATTATAAATATATTCTCAAATACCTTTCATTATTTATAATGGCTCGTTTTGTCTGGGGAACAATTATTAGGAGAAACAAAATGGCCGCTGTCCCATTAGTTCACACAAAACCTGTCCTGATCACACATGAAGACAAGTTACTTTACAACACTGAGGTTAAGAGCTGCCTCATCCTCCTTTCTACTCTACTTGTCAGGGATTATGATCCTGACTTCAAATAAGATCTTTAGCTGAATCTCTGGGGAATTTAGTTCTTGAGGAGACATGAAGTACAGAGAGAATGGACAGGACAGACTGGGTAATGTGTTGCTATGGTAATGGAGATTGCATACAAGTGCTGCTACTCATTAGCCACACCCCCACCCTCTTATGCCTCCTCATCTTCTCCATTTCCACAGAGATTCACCTGTATTCAGGATCATAATCTCAGACAAGCAGAGCAGGGGAGGATGAGGCAGCTCTATAGTTCAGTATTGTGATTAGGACAGGTTTTGTGTGTACTGATAGGATGGCGGCCATTTTATTTCTCCTAATGATTGCTCCCTGGACAAAACGAGTCAATATAAGTAATGAAAGGTATTTGTGAATATATTTATTATAAAATAATATTTAAGTATTTTCATTTTTTTAATTCCTGGAGAACCCCTTTAATAAAAATCGAAATGCTACAAACGAAAAGCCCAAGGGACCAGCAATAGGAGCTGGGTTTGAAGCAAGGCAAAATGCAATGAGTACCGTATCTTTTGCTTTATAAGACGCACCTGGATTTTACAGAAGGAAAATGGACAAAAATCTTTTTCATCGGACCTTATAGCAGATCCTCAGATCAGACTCCCAAATCAGGACCTCACATAAGACTCCCATATCAGGAACTCACATCAGACCTTGGATCCGACCTCCATGTCAGACCCGCATCAGACCTCAGATCAGACTTGTGTACCAGACCCCCCATCAGACATCCATGTCAGACCTCAGATCAGCCTTCTATACCAGACCCCCATCAGACATCCATGTCAGACCTCAGATCAGCCTTCTATACCAGACCCCCATCAGACATCCATGTCAGACCTCAGATCAGCCTTCTATACCAGACCCCCATCAGACATCCATGTCAGACCTCAGATCAGCCTTCTATACCAGACCCCCATCAGACCTAGATAACACAACCATTCAAACGCGTTTCACCTCAAAGGTGAGGATCATCAGGGGACTGAGAAATTTCTGTTAAACCAATATAGGGACCTAGCAAACGCAACCACGATATATTGCCTCACCTTTGAGCTGAAACGCGTTGGTATGGTTCTTATCTAGGAGCCTTCTGTATAGTGTGGTTCCTTAACATGAGAGGTCTATCTGGGACTTAAGAACTCATTTCTGTACCAGTGTTTGACACTTGAATTGTCGGTAGGGACGGACAACAATTAACCAGTTTGTGCTCTACAGCCCTGTGTATTTATTTTTGTACATATATTCACTCACTGGTGTGGTGTCTTTACAGGCTAGTTCTGGTGGTGGTCCCTTTTTGTACTAGAGCCTCAATAGGGTTTAATAGGAGGTTCCTGGAACGGGATCGCCCCTGTCGGGGCGGCGATTCCGTCTTAGGCAGGGATTCCGGAGTAGGAAGCAGATTAGGGACAGTACTTTACATCCTAATGTTCCTGCCTCTCTGGAAATGAATACTGATATCTCACTATAGTGATGATTTTTTTAAAATTCTTTTGTCATGTGCCAGTTTTTCTTTTAAAGAGACATTATTAAAGGCTAAGTTTTATAGTGGTATTTTTTCCATGATTTAAGATTGAATATAATCAACGATTAGAAAGTGATAACGCCACCCTCAGTGTTATACTTCATTCACATGTCAGTGTTCGTTCAGTGATTTCCATCTGGGATTTTGAGCCAAAACCAAGTTCAGCTCTAGAAAGAACAGTGCAGATCTTTACACTATACCTCGTGTCGGTGGAGGCTCCATTCCTGGTTTTGGTTCACAGGCGGCACTGATGGAAATCACTGACCAAACACTGATATGTGAATGAGGCTTTAGAATGGAAGAAGTCGGAGGAAAATATGGAAAAAAATGAGAGAGTAATATATTAGAGAGAAGAGTCATAGGTTTAGTCTTATCACTGAGAAATGTCATATAAACTGCAGATCTGTGGATTAAAAGATTAATTTTTCTCATTGCTCTCTCCTCCTGGTTGAGGGATGAATTAAGATTGTTCTTGTTCTTTTGGATAAAACAAGTGTCTTAATCATGTCTCTGTAATATGTAACCCCCATTGGATGCGATAAAGGAGGAGATGTACTTGTTTTTAAATTTTTATGAAATAACAAGTCTTTTAAAGTCCAAAAAACTGCAAAATCCAATCCCCGTTTTGCAACTTTTTGAAACCAGAATTCTGGAGTGAAGGCATGGTACATCAGGGCCTAAGGATGTAGAATATTTGTAGCAGAATTTCAGTTGTGGTTACATTTGTCTGCATTCTGTAACAGACCCCATTCAGTTGCTGGCAGATTATGTGCTATACGGTATCCCATAGGGGAAGGTGCATTAAGTACCATAGGGTTGCCAGCCATCGACTGGTAAAGATTACGGTGTGCATACTGGCCTTTTAAAAGCTGTAGGGGGTGCACATATGTCCTACAGGTAGAGGAAGAGATACAGCAGATCCGGCATCCTGACCAGGAAGAAGGCAGCAGTAGACTAGTCTGGGGCATTGGGCAAGGTAAGTAGGACAGCAACAGCTCGCAGCTGCCTCTGTAACTATCTAATTTCCCCCTCTTCAATATCTTCATTAGCGATGATCTGGCAGTGTAATACTGCTGCGATTACCCGATGAACAAGCAAACTTTCATTCATCCGGCAATCCAGATGATTCAGCATGCTATCTAATCACAATCTGCTGCTGGAAAACAACAAGTTAGTATGGGGATGAGCGATGGCATTAGTGATCACTGCTACCCATACTGTGGAGGAGATCGCTGCATGTAATAGCAGCAGCCTCCTCCACTAACAAGCAGGCAATTGCTGGAAAGGAACGTCTTCCTGAAAATCACCTGCAAAATCTGCTACTGTAATACAAGCCTAGGTCAACTGGCTGCAGAAGGATTGTAACCTGCTGCTATGTCTGAAAGAGAACATAAAGATCAGCAATCATCTGCCTCTTTTTACCAGATGAAAGTGGGTGACATTAGAGGAAAATTAAAGGGGTTATCGGAGAATGCCTCATAATCACTGCGGGTTATAATCCCTGGGTGGGATCATGTTCTAATCCCAGGCTGGGAACCCCTTAGATGCTGTGGAGAAATGGTGACCATGGCATCTGGGAGGTTAAAAACCAGGAGCTCTCGGCTGTGCAGCGGCTCCCCCTAGCCAGAGTGTGTGTGCGACAGCCTCTGTCCTCCTGAGTGACGAGGCTGCCGCACATTAGTTATTTCTTTTGTAGACCTGCATGGTTTCTGCCTCCCATTCATCCCAATAGGAGGCAGCGCTGAAGAATGGACATTTCACTTCTCAGCGCAGCCTCCATTGGGTTGAATGGGAGGCAGACACCATGCAGTTTCTCCGCAGGCACTTATACATTTTTTTTCAAGTCCCACATGGTGATTTGAAGATAGTGGTCAGATTGCTGTTACAATACGCTGAAACTGTCATCTATCGCAGTTTATTGTACCTGTCATTTTTATACTGACATTTGGCCTCTTTTTAAGGCCTCCAACTACCATGGGAACCATTGGGACTGTGAAGGTAGACCAGCAGAAATACTGAATTTTCCCCTCACAGTGTGATGTCATTTGTATATACATGTATTCAATGCTATTTAGCCTTACAAAAATATCTCAGCTTTGTAAAATGCTTATACAGCTGTGTCCAGTACATCCTGATACAGATTCCACTCCCCCCACCTGTCTGGGATGCTGAGGTGGAGTAACCAAGACAAGAACAAAAGAATGTGTTTAATGCTTATCAGCTTGCTGGGGAAACTCTGAACGAGGCCCCCACCTTTTCTACTGTGTGTATATGCTTTTGTAATAAACGGAGCAGCCCAGATTACTTTTAGCGCCTTGAGCGTGCAGGGAAAGCTCCAAACTGACATTTGTGTCCGTCTTGAGATTTTGTCCCGGATGCACACACGCTCCTTAATTTGGCCAACCGAGCTGACCTTCTTGAAGACAGATTATGTCTTCCTTAACAGTTGGCGCCCAACGTGGGGCCCTCAAAAGGAGCACCTGTACCCCAATATCCGAAGGTGGTCGACATCTCCGAACCCCCATCTCTCGAAATCGAGGCCTGATCAACCTCCACGATCACGGTAAGTTTCATATACGTTGTACGTGATAATTTGCCTGTGATTCGAGAGATGTGGGGCAGAGGAGACTAGACTTACGGGTGTTGTGGATGAGTCCAAAATGACCGGACTGACTGGTGGTCTCCGCTGAGGGCTCGAACCTAGATAACGCACATAGGTCACAGAGGACTCAGGTCGGTTGCATAGGGACCCAGACTGACAGTTCTGTGATAACCTCAATAGGGACTAGCCCGAGAGTTATCAGACATAGCTAAGTGATAGGGACAGTGTAGTGAGTGACAGAGTGGTCACAGTAGCACGCGCTGAGCAGTGCTTATCACGCCCATTGAGCGAATCTCCCCAGGATCAAAGACGGTGAGGTTGTATATAACGAGTATCTGTATGGCCGGGAACCTTTAATAGCTTCCCTCCCTTCCTGGTGATAAGCGAGATAAGGGGCTTGGATCGATAGAGGCCATATCGTTAAGGCGTCATGTTTTTGTTTAAAAAGAAGCCCAACCTTCCCGTTGGAGCTTCTAGTGCTGTCAGTCTGGTGGAAAAAAGAAGGCAAAAGATATGTAAAGGCTGTGAAGAACTTAAGATAATTGGGATGCCTCCAGGAGGCAGATTACAGCCCAGTGAAGGTTTGATCGATGTAGCAAGAGCCTTCTATAGAACTGCTTCAAATCAGAAAAAAAAAAAGATGGACTGTGCAAAGTGTATTGAAAGGAAAGAGAAGTTGGTTAGAAGGGTAATAGGCTGGTGCAAGAAAAGTGGTTGATATGGCTTATGTAAGTGACTTATAGAAAGTTGTAGTAGGTTGAGAAAAATATTTCCATTGCAAAATGGCGGATTTGGCTCCTAAAGTGAGACAATGGGAGAAGAAAAAAAAATCTTCAGTTTTTAGTTTCAATTTCCCCCTCCTTTGGAATTTATGATTATGATAATGCTACCATGTCTTCAGCTCATGTTGAAACCCCCTCCTTCACTCCCCCCATGGAGTGAGGAGTAGACAATAGTGTGAAAGTGACTTAAGATATAGAAATGTTCCTTTTTGTTGCTGTAGATTGGCTGTATCTGTGACACAGAAGAGTAAAGATAAATTAATAACTTTCCTTTTTCTCTTCCTAGCAGCTTGTAAATGTCCAAGTGCCGAGACAATAGTTTATGTGCACACTGTGGTGTGCTTGTGTGTTACAATAACGATGTGTTGTAGGAGCGAACAACCGAAGACAATGGTATTATGTGCCAGCAATTGACTCACTTAATGCTTCTTTCAACCCCCCCATACAGGATGGTCTTTTGTGTGTATCTGTATCCAGGAAAGCTGTGTAGCTGAGAGTTGGCTCATTCAGTGGAATGTGAATGAATGCAGCTGTTGTTGAATGTGTTTGAAGTTGTGAAGACTGATGGATGCTCAGCAAAGCTGTGTGTGAGTTGTGTGTGGATATGCAGCAGAAAATGAAGGAATGACAATGTGTATGGTGTACATTTGTTTTTTTTCTTTATATGCGCATGGGGATTTTTATTTTTTCCTTGGGATATTTTGTGTTTTTATTGGTACCAAATGTTTTGATCAAACTCTACATTTTATTTTTGAAATCAAGGCAATGAAATGTTTCCTATGGGCCCTTCATGTGTTCATGTCTGTATTGTCAGATCTGTTTGTTTCAATGTTTGTATTCTGTTGACTTGTTATATGTTATGTGCATCAGAGATCTGTCCTCATGGACAACTGAGACAAGACTGACTGAAAGAGGGAGGATCACACTGTCTGACTGGAAGGGGTGGACTTAGCTGACTCAGAGGGGAGGGAGGAGGACAGGGTGGATGTCACAGATACAAAGACAGCCCTTGTGTCCATCCCCTCGTTACAAGACTCCCCCATGAAAGACGAGTACTCTGTTCATTCAAAAAAAAAAAAAAAAAAATGGGGTCCGTTCATTTCCATATCCAGAAAAGCTGGGTACTTCTACAAAATGTGCTGAATACACAATATCATACATTTAGTAAACATCAAACAGCATTGGGTATCTCAAGAAGGGTGGTTATGAATTAAAAAGTTAATGGTGTTGTGTTTTATTTGGTTTAAAAGGTTTTACATTACACAAGTTACCCGGGCATTCCTATTGATTAATGTATTGAAATATGCAGGATTATTTGTCACAATATTATGAAAGTTTGTTTTGAAGTATCTTTTAATTAGATCAGGTTTAGAGTTTCACAAAGTCCATTTTGGTTTGACAGAAGACCTCTTTGGTTTCATTGATAAGTGTTATTTACATACAGTGTTGGACCGACAAAAGTTCTAAGGACATTTGTTTATTTGATCAATGATGGAGAGGAAACCTCAACAACAGCTTATTCTAACATGAACTGAGTTTTTTGAGTTGACTTTTTGGTTGTGTGGAACTGTTCCGGTGCATCGTTCCTGTGTGTGGCTGAAAAGAGCTGGGACTGACAACCTTGGGAAAAGTCCAGGAGCTGCTACGTCAAGTCTACAAGGTGTGGTAAGACACAGTTGTCAGTAACCTGTTACCCAACAAGAAACTGCTTCGACCACGGGTCTGCCATGCTGAACAAGGCCTTGCTGTTCGTACTATGTCTGTCCAGGGGTGGACCTTAACCGTAATCTGTGTGCCTAAGACTTCCTGACCAACTAGCAGAGCTGATGCAATGATCTGCAGACCAGTGAGGGGAGGAGGTTCTTGTGTCAAAGCTCCTCCCACAGACAAGGTAATGGACTGTCAATCACCCACTGATAAGAGGCTCTAACATCTGCACTGACATCTACACCTGCTACCCCTTCACATACATAAGGAGGGGTTATAGACTGAACTTTATAATAACAAGCATCAAGTGATGGACAATTGACTTTGCACCAGAGACTTTTGTTTATCCAAGAAGATCGAAGAGAAGACGACCACAGAGAGACACTTCTTGTTAGTCCAACACACAGTTTTTTTTTTTTTTTTTTTTTTTTGAAAATCAATGGTCCACAAGTAGGTTTCTGTCAAATGATTAGGATAAGCCCAAGTACGCAGGGGGGTGCCTGTTGGGTTTCAGCCTTGGTGAAGACTACCTTTTCCCCCATGTCCATCTAGACACTCTTGACAATTAGAAAATCAAAGATTAGGGGAAAATTCAGTCTTTAGAGGGGACTGTGAAGGTAGACCAGCAGAAATACAGAATTTTCCCCTCACAGTGTGATGTCGTTTGTATATACATGTATTCAATGCTATTTAGCCTTACAAAAATATCTCAGCTTTGCAAAATGCTTATGCAGCTGTGTCCAGTACATCCTGATACAGATTCCACTCCCCCCACCTGTCCGGGATGCTGCGGTGGAGTAACCAAGACAAGAACAAAAGAATGTGTTTAATGCTTATCAGCTTGCCGGGGAAACTCTGTGAACGAGGCCCCCCACCTTTTCTACTGTGTGTATATGCTTTTGTAATAAACGGAGCAGCCCAGATTACTTTTAGCGCCTCGAGCGTGCAGGGAAAGCTCCAAACTGACATTTGTGTCCGTCTTGAGATTTTTTTCCCGGGTGCACACACGCTCCTTAATTTGGCCAACCGACCTGACCTTCTTGAAGACAGATTATGTCTTCCTGAACAGGACCCAGCAATTGCATCGCAGAAGCCCAATGGGGTAGAGGGAGATTGCTGCCTTTTAAACCCCTTAGATGCCGCAGTCACTGCAGACCTTGACATCAAAAGGATTAAAACCGCCAAGATCCGGATTACTGTAAGAGTATGCCATTGTGTGTAAGTGTTCAGCCCACCATGCCATTGATTTACAGCAGGGAGTGGGATGAGGTTTAAAAGCTTTTGAAATGAGATGAAATGCTGCTTATAAGAAAAGTTACCATATGAGTCTATGAAAAAGACTGCAATACTCACTGTAATTCCTCTATCTCGCAGTCTGGACTGGACAGAGCCTCCATCAAGTCATTGAAGTGAGGACCAAATAGGCGGTTATCAGACACATCTAGTATCTTCAGGGACCGGTTATTCCTTATTACAGATGCCAACTGGCTGCAGGCAATATTCTGAAGATTATTGTTCCCCAAGCTGCAAAAGTAAAGTAGATATGAATTTTGTGCTGCTCGTGAAGCTTGAAAATTCCCCACAGAACCGTAAAATATAATTAGTATTTTACCTCAGATCCTGCAGGTTATGTAATCCTGGAGCAAGTCTTTCTAATCCTTCTGTGTCTAAGGTACAGTTATTTAGTCTCAGTTCTTCTATGTTTTTGCAGATGTCCAGAATAAACGCTAACACTGTGCAGTCTAGAGCCGACATACGAACATCAGAAAGGTCAAGACTTCTGAGTGATTGTAATGATTCCTGCACCAGAGCCTTATTCCGAGATTCAAACAGATAGAAGAATGTACTGAGAAGACGTCTCTTGTTGTCCTTACTTCCCACCAGTCTCTGTTCTTCTAGAAAGAAGTTCTTCAGCCAAGTGATGACATCTATAGACGTCTGAGTTGCTTGTCTCTCCAGGTATCCAGTCAGCATTGACCTGGTGGAGCCGTCTGATAGACCACACAGGAAACGGAGGAATATCTCACCTCGTCCATCAGGATAGGATTTGGCTTTATTTAGTGATTTCTGTAACTTCTCAGGAGAATAATCCACATAATGCACCAAGGCAGAGAAGAATTCCTGAACGGTGAGATGTAAGAAGGAATAGGACACAGGTTCCTCCGATTCCATCAGAAAACTTGATAAGAGCTTTGATTTATTGTCCACATGGAAACAATCCAGATCTCGTTCATCAAAGATAATCCTGTGATTCATGACTCCATGTTCTGCCATCCATCCGATGGACTGCAGGATCTTCTGGACGTCACCTTTGTGCAGGCTGTGATTGGACAGGATGTTGGAGACAAATATTGTGAAGAGCTGGGTGACAGTTTTGGGTAATAATGACACCGGCTGATCACTACTTGTTGGCTGGAAGCTCCTGGATAATACAGTACAGATGATCCAACAGTAGGATGGGAGGTAACAGAAGGTGTACAGGGTGTCATTCTGCTTCACATAATTAAAAGCCTTTTCCGCCAGTTCAGGGTTGGGGAAGAAATTTTCAAAGTACATCCGTCGTTCTTCTGGTAAAAACCCAATAATTTGTACTATTCTCTGGAAAACATCACAATCAGTTGATGCCAGTCTGGTTGGACGACTGCTTATTAGGACAGAACAACCATTAAGAAGTGACTTTCTCACCAAACTAACCACAATCTGACCACAATGTTCCGGTATTTTAGGATTAGAGCACAAATGACGTGATGAGAAATCCATCTTATGAATGCTTTCATCTAAACCATCAAATATAAAGAGAAGTTTTTCTGGCTCCTGTAAGATGTTATCAAGCTGCTCCTCCAGATATGGGTACTGATGAAGGATCATGTCCTCCAGACTAACCTTATCCAGTCTGTTCAGTTCTCGGAATTTGAAGAAGAAGACAAAGGAGAATCTTTGATAGAGATCCCCCCTCACCCAGTCATAGACAACCTTCTGCATCAGTGTGGTCTTCCCTATACCAGGCACTCCGCTCACCATTACCACACGTGGCACAAGTCTGGATCGGTGGCACCAGCGGAACAGTTTGTTGGGGGAAATGCGTTGTAATTCATTGTGTTTTCTCTTTAAGTATTCCTCATGTTTTACCCCGGTCTCTATCAGCTCATTCTCAGAGCGTTGTCTGAAGTGATCGGTGGAGACAATGACGAGGTTGACATAACGTGTAGAGAATGGAAAACTCTGCTCTCGCTGGTAACATCTTGGAGGTTTATTCTCGATAAGTTTTTCAGTTTTTTCATATAAATGTTTCTTGTGACGGATCTGGAATTCTATTTAAAAAAAATTAAAGGTGAAACATGAAGCTGTTGGAGCAGAAAGTAAGAAAAAAGTTGTGTAAAATGAAGCTATACTATTAATATACAGTATTTTAAGGGCATAGTGACATGAGGATTTTATCTTTAGGGTAGGTCCATTATTTACATTTGGCTTTTGCCATAGAAATGGCTGTGGATTTCTTCCTCACTATTACTATTTCTAGGTGGGGATCCGCTCTGTACGATGCATTACTGTACATTATTGGGTTCTGTCATATACACCTTGGCTCTTGTTACAGTGCAAGCCATGATGCTAAAACCTAATGCAAGATAATTGTTTTGGCGACACTACTCATCTTTTTGATCCACACTACCATCCGATTTATTTCTCATTTGTTTTGTCAGAACTATGTATTTTTAAATAATAAAGTAGTTTGATTAGTATATTCTTGTGTGGATTGCATTTGATTGTAGGAGCATGGCATCCCACTCTTGAAGGGCTGCCCTCAGGTCATTGAGGTTCTGGGGTACAGAGTTACAAGCCTCTACATGGCGACTCAGTTGATCCCATAGGTTTTCAATGGAATTCAGGTATGGAGAAAGTGCAGCCCCCTCCATGTGAGGTCCTCCCAATCTCCAGCAGCCGTTCCCTAATGATGAGACCTCGATGATCTGGAGCATTATCCTCCATGAAGATGAAATTAGGCCTGTGTTAATGTAGAGGCACAATGACTGGATTAATGATGTTCTTCAGGTAGTATGGGCTTGTCACTGGACCATTCAGTGTAGGGCAGTTCTGTACTGACTAGACACACCTGACCACATTCAGGCTCATCTGGTGACAACAGTGGCTGATGCAGAGCGCTCTCCTGCGGAACCAGATGAAGAATGCCACACATCTCCAGGCACATTTAAGGGAGATGAGAGGCACCCAAGTATCCAGACCATTCAAAACCCTTTACATCAGTGTGGTATGCATGCTAGACAAACTGCAAGGATACCTGACCACAGGCGTCATTGTCTTGCATGGGGCAGGGAGCGCTGTTCTGACAGTTTTTTTATTTTTTGTTTTTTACAGTATAAATCTGACAGGTTAGATCATGTGCTATTTTTATAGGACAGGCTGTTATGGATACGACTATCAAATATGTCTACATTTGTTTGTTTCAGTTTTACATAATAAAGCATTTCTGAAAAGCAATTATATAATACAAAAACAATTATATATAATATTTTTCTGTTCATCTTGTGCAGGGGCTTGTTTTTTGCAGGAATAGTTGACGTTTTTATTGGTACCCTTCAATATTACACTTTAAGGGGCAAGGTGACAAATTGGTTGTTTTGGCACAGTTTTTATTTTTGTACATGTATGTCATGCAGTGGCGTACGGCCAATGGCGGCAGACCACGCCATTGCTATGGGGCCCGTGAGGTTGGGGGGCCCGGCAGGGCTGAATGGCCCCGCCCCCTCCCTTTCTAGTGTTACTGATTGTGGACACAGCAGCAGAGGAAGAAAACGTCCTCCTCTCTGATGTTCCCTCCTCCTGTACGTACACTCACCCCTGCAGTCCAGGGATAGATCCTGCTGTGGGCTAAAGGACCTTTCTGAAGACCATGTGACAAGTAGGGGAGGAGCCAGAAGAGCTGTGATGCTGTACAGAGAGGAGCCAGGCTGGAGTTTAGTGAGTCCTAGCTGTGGGTCTGGGTCTGTCCCCCTCCCTGGGTCTGTCCCCCTCCCTGGGTGTCACCATCACCATGCCCACAGTGTTCCTATGTCTTGACGCAGCTGCATCAGGACGTTCTGTGTGGGGCAAGAAGAAGAAGCCGGAAAAGTAGGCAGCGCCGCCAGCATGAAGTCCTGTGGAAGAGGCACAGGGAGGCACACTAAGGACGCAGGTAACACTACCACATGATGTACGCTAGTGTTATCTGTGGTTATACATAGGACTGCAGGTAACACTATTATATATATGTGTGTGTATATGTATGTATGTATGTATGTATGTATATATATATATATATATATATTACATACACACACACACAATATACAATTAAAATAATTGTACTTTATATTTGGGTGGGGGCCCAGTTCTGAGATTCGCTATGGGGCCCCTCGATTTCTATGTACGCCCCTGATGTCATGTATTATTTTTATAGAGCAGGTTGTTACGGATGCGGCAATATGTCTAATTTTTATTTATTTCACGTTAACACAATAGCATTTTTGAAACAAAATAAATTATATTTTAGTGTTTCCATAGTCTGATCGCCATAGTTTTTTAAATTTTTTTGACCATTGTCTTAGGTAGGGTCTCTTTTCTTGCGGCATGAGGTGATGGTTTGGCATACGCCTTTTTGATCGTGTAGTGTTGCACTTTTTGTGATGTAAGGGGCCAAAATTTGCTTTTTTTTTCAGTTTTCATTTATTTTTATTTTTTTAAGCTGTTTATCTGACGGGGTATATTATGTGATATATTTATAGAGCTGGTTGTTACAGACGCGCCAATACCTAATGTGTGTGTTTTCTTTTTTTTCTATTTATTATAAAATCACTGGGAAATGGGTGTTTGTTTGTTTTTTTACTTAGAACTTTATTTTTTATTTTTATTAATAAAAATACAAAACATCTGTATTGTAATGCATTGCCTGTTAGTGGATTACACTAATACACTAACAGGTTGCCTAGGAAACGGGCCTGGGGCTGGACCTCCTAGGCTGCCTTCTCACCCATCGGGTCCCTGTCACAGCAGTTTGAGGACCTGATGGAATCCCTCACCTGCCACAAACACCCCCAGTACTGTACACAATATTCCACGTCAGGTCTGACTAGTGAGTTAAATAGAGGTAAAGCTGTGTTCTTGTGGTGAACACCTATTGCATCAATTTATTTGCCTTCACAGTAGCTGTTTGGGACGCTGTCCACTAATATCCCCAGTGGTGGTTTTATTCAGTGTTTTACTATCTAGTAAATAATTGTACATTTTGTTTTCTTGGCAGACGTCCATGACCTTACATTTATCTACAGTGAAATTCACTCACCGTCTCTGCCCAATCTTCTTAGTTCATCCGGTGACATCTCTTCCCTGGGTAAGTGATGTACACACACGTAGCTGTTCACATGATATATGGTGATGATGTACTGGATCTACCTTTTTCTAATGGTCCTCATTCTAATGTGTCCGTAGTAGGTACTCAGTGGTGGAGCAGTCTACAGCCATGTACTGACTTCAGCAATCTGTGCTACAGTGGCCGTTCACACATCAATAAATAGATATTACACACCTTTTAGCTGTGTGGAAAGTTGGTGTCCATATTCATCCAGCAAGATTTGTTTCACCAGGGCATTACCTGCAATGAAATGCAGTAAGTGACTGTTTCCTATGATTAGTGGTATCATTTTTATATAGTCACTATGGAACATGCCAGTTTACTGTGATTTGCCACCGTTTTGCCATCCACAGCTGAAACTTGATGGATGCCAGTAAGTGGTAGTAGTATTCTGAAAAGTATATATCTAAAGGGGGTTTACCAGCATTACATGAGACCGCGCAGAGCCCTGGTTTACACTGCTGGGTTCGGTCTGTCGCTCTTCGGTTTGCTCTTAATCTCCCTGGTGCGCTGAAATCAACTTCCCTTTTCGGTTTGGGAGCAGGGCTGCTACAGCCGATCACTGGCCGGAGGGGTGACCTGCTCTCCTTGGCTTACATGAGTAGTTGTTGTGGCAATCACCACTGTGGCCAGTGATTGGCTGCAGCAGTCACCTGTCAACAGGATATTGGCACAGCAGGGAAAAGAAGAGCTGGCTGTGGAGCGAGAGACTGAACCCAGGAGTGGAGACCAGCTAACTATCCTCACCACACCAGGTCCCCCACTCTGTGTGGTCTGATGTAATGTTGGCTAATACATTATATATGGAATAGAAAGAACAAATAGTGGCTAATATCTCATAATAATCTCCAGTTCCAGTATACTGATGAAGAATGCATCAATGGCTTCTAGCAGTCTGAGTATAATACAGTGACTGATTGCTGCGGGGCCCTCCCCAGCAGTCTATAGACAGGTCTGATAACCTGATGCCCACAGAGATCAATAATAACGAATATTTCTAAATCAAGCGTTTGTTGCTAAGGCGCCGCTCACCGCTCCATTATACCATTTAGTGGTCGTAGTCCACTTGAAGCCTCCATTCAATCTTGCCCAATAAGAGATTGACGCTTAGACTCACATGTAGTGAGAAGACTGGTGCATGTGCGGGATTGGCAGCTTGGCGCATGCATGATTATTCCTGAGAAATGCCAAGACCACATGGCTAGGTGTCAGCCGCTCCGTAGACTTTCCTCAGCAGCATGTATCTAGTGGTGCTCAAGGCTGAATTGTTATTAGTGGTATCTTCTACCAGCTGAGCCTATCACAGTTCTGGTGTGAATTCATGGCTGATAAATTACTGATATCTGATACTGTGACATGATGTCTCCAGAAGTGCACTGCTTAGTCGTCTAGGTAGTCACAAGAGAAGCCGTACAGCTACAGGCTCTGCTCACCTCAATAATGTCAGCATTGCTTATAGAAAATAACCATAAGGGACATGAAGCCTTAAAGGGGTTGTCCGGGTTCAGAGCTGAACCCGGACATACCTTTCAATTCACCCAGGCAGCCCGCCTGAACAGGGCATCGGAGCACCCTAATTAGCGCAGGGCAAAGGAATTTAGCCCAGTTCCGGTGACGTACCGGGCTCTGCCAGGCGGAGGCTTCCGCCCGGCAGTGAGCCCGGTGACGTCATCGGCGCTGATGGGCAGGCTTTAGCGCTGCCCTAGCCATTCAAACGGCTAGGGCAGCGCTAAAGCCGGCCCATTACGGCCGGTGATGTCACCGAACTCACCCGGCAGTGAATGCTTACAAACAAAAGAGCCCTTGCCCTGCGTGATCCAGCGCAGGGCAAGGGAGGGCATTGGAGCATGAGATGCTCCGATGCCCTGTTCAGGAGGGCTGCCAGAGTGAGAACCTGGGTATGTCCGGGTTCAGCTCTGAACCCAGACAACCCCTTTAAGTCATTGGCACAAATACCACCTCATTGATATCTAATCCTCTTGGGATAGTTTCATGAACTGATAAGCCAGCCAGCCCCTGTGTGCCTTCTCATACACAATGTTACCTTCATGACGAAGTTCCTCCAGTACAGCGTCCAGGCCGGGGGAGTCATAACGTCTCCGTAATACATACAGACTGACACACAGTGCTATCACAGCTTCTCTTCCTCTGAGATATATATCCTGTAGTAAGGCCTGCACCCATCTTCTATCATCTTCTAGACTCCGGTATATCTAGAAGACAAGAAAGATCATTAATAAATATTATATGGGGAGCAATATTTTTAAGCACTTCAAAGACAAACGTATTTAATTTGTACCTATGTAGAACTTCAAATCAAGACAGGGAGAAGGTCATCAATATTAGGTGCGGTGCTTCAATTATATAAGGGAACAAGACAGGGATGTCCCCGGCCACTACTTCTATTTGATCTGCTCATAGAACCATTAGAAGATCATTAGAAGAATCAGAACTATACAAGGGAATCAGTATTGACCACATATAGTAAAACCCGCGATGTTCGCAGATGACATAATATTTCTGTCTCAACCACAAAAACAAGTAAAGAAAGTACTGACTCATATTCAAGACTTCAGTAAATAGCAGGATTCTATAGTAACTTATCTAAAAGTGAATTATTAGAACTAAAAAATCCTATATCTGAACAGTTCTGGTGTCAGAGAGGCAGAAATCTAAATCCAGTATCCACACACATCACTTACTTAGGCCTCTTTCACACGAGCGTCGCGGATTTGTTCAGGATGCGTTGCGGATGCGTTGCGTTAAAAACGCGCGGATTGCATGCGGGTGCAATGCGTTGCGTTTTTAACGCACCCCCATTCATTTCTATGGAATAGAATATAGAACATGCTGCATTTTTCACGCAACGCAGAAGTGATGCGTGAAAAAACGCTCATGTGAAAAGCCCCATTAAAATGAATGGGTCAGGATTCAGTGCGGGTGCAATGCGTTCGCATCACTCATTGCACCCGCGCGGAAATCTCGCCCGTGTGAAAGGGGCCTTAGGGATAAAAATTGGACGTACCCCTGACACAATATATAGATAAACCTACCTGCCTTTATTAAAAAAAATAACTGAATAATTAAAAAAATGGGAACATTTATCACTATCATTAATGGGACGATGTCATTTATTAAAAATGACTACAGTATATCCACTTCAGACATCCCTATATTATTAAAACACAGATATAACAAACGTAAACAAAATGTTCACAAAATTACTATGGCAAACAGACAAACTAAATTTGCATAAAAAAAACTAATGTCTGGAAGGAGGAATAAACTTCCCAAATATCTGAAATTACAATATTGCCTGTTTGAGTTGCCACATTCCAGACCGGCTACAGGACTCCCAGCAGTACTACAATACTCCTCTGGCCTCTTTCACACCACAGTATTTTTTGCGGGCTCCGATTCCATTAATTTCTATGGGTCCGCAAAAAATACTGTGTGCTGTCCGCATCCGTATGTACATTCCGTATCCCCGCAAAAAATAGAACATGTCCTATTCTTGTCTGTATTCCAAAGATCTATTTAACCGTCAAGTGTAATTTTCAGGACATGGTGAATTAAATGGCGCCATCACAAAATACAACTTATCCCACAAATAATAAGCCAACATTTGGCTACATGAAGAGATTTAAATAGCTATGGCTATAGGAATGTGAGGAGGAAAAAACACAAATGGGCCCAGTCCTTAAGGGGTTAATATGCACTGCTAGCACCACCTACTGGCAGTGTCTCTTTATAACAAGCCTTGGGGGAAAAAAAACATCCGAAATATTAATCTGGCTTTTGAGGTGCTAACCCCTCATCAGTACAGAGAAGTGCGATGCCAGGGTCCGGCTGGTCCTTAAAGGGACCACCTGTGTATGGAGACTCCATGAGAAAGAGTTTTTAATAATAGAGTAAACATTGGATGGGATTTTGTTACATCAGCTCTAAATTGAAGAGGGGCACACCTCTCAGTAATTTTGGGGCATCTCAGGAGGTCTGCGCACCAGAAAGGAGCCTGCACAGATTTTAATTGTCATTTACTCCCATTTTTCTGTCTACGTCACTTTAGTGAAGGTGTACAGTGACTAAGAGTTTACTGTCACCTACCAACCACTGTACCTTCTGTAATACCGGAACTGCATCGTTCATGTAAGTCCTCTCACCTCAACGTCAGAGATATTCCTGGAACACAGTTCTGTCAGGAGAGAATTAAGACTCATGTTCTCCACAATGTGGAGCAGATCATCCTGGAAATATTCATACGTCATCCTCAGGACGTGATCTTTATACTGACAAAGCTGCTGGTAGAACTGCCGGGTCTCATCATCTAGGACATGAAGAGAGGTTTTAGAACAGTCATCGTCAGTGAATTCCAAAAACATAACAGAAAAAGTAAAAAAAGAGCTAGAAGCGGCTGAGATGGAAATTTCTTAAGGCCTCATTCACACTGGGCTTTTTTGATGCCACACCAAAAAGGTGTTGACAGGATGACTGAATTTGCCTTCCTTTGTTTTCAGTAGTAGATCGCACTGCACTTCATGGTGGTTTATAGCCACGTATACATGCAGATAATCATGTAAACCACCTCTTAGAATAAATAAGTCTTTATTAAATACCAGCAAACTGCATCAGATTGAAGGCATCCACACCAAACATGGAACAATAGTGACACCTGGTGGACGAGAATGATAAAACCGCAAATGTCCCAGTAATTCCAAGGTTATAATCCAGATGTAAACAAGGGATAACGCAACAGAAGCAAACAGGTGTGCCGATAGTAAAAAGGCACAGAAAGCGGACGCCGGCCACCAGTGGTGATCCACCGCCTGAGAAAGCCCTTCCTGTCATACACATCCCGAGTTCCCAACCATGCCTCCATATTCCCAGTGGCCGGCCTACACTTCACTCCACAAGGTGCCAAAACAATGAAGTCACATAACTCACATTGCCGGGGGCTAATTCCCATTACTAAACGGAGTGCTGCCATTGAGTTCCTTTAGTGGACTTAGAAGGGGCCGCCATACGCGTTATACACTGTATATAGATAGTCTTTTTGCATGAATTTGTTAACTTTTTATTTTAATGATGGGGGGGGGGGGGGGGGATAAAAAAACTTTTGTACAGGGCGACATCTAACACAAAGCTTGGCCTATAAGCCCCGGTAGTTTTAATAAAATAAGTGCTATTCACCTACAGTACGCTCCCCTGCAGAGCGCCACAGGCAGTGACATCACCTCATCCCGCCTGCTGCAGGGGAGCACACAGGCCGAGGTGACACATGGAGGGGCGGCTTCCTGCTTCCCTATTGTATTCAACTGTATCGGCGTCCTCAGCTGCACCTTCCTGGCCATCCCCCCAGATCGGTGACGATTGGGAGGCATGGGTCATGAGAGGTGCCACTGGTGGGCCCGCTGCACTTACCGATCACATCCTCTATTTAGACTAAAAATCATAGTGAAAAAAATGTACAGTAAGAAAATGTTTTTTTTATTAATAAAAAAAAAAAAAGAAAATTAAACCTTCCCAAGTTTGCATCTAAATGTAAATAAAGTAAAAGTAATAATAACATAGGTGGTGAATTAAAAAAGTTGTAGATACCCAAATCAGTACCATAAAAACTGTCCTGGGGAAAAAACAAACCCTAACACCGGTTTAGGTCTCATTCAGACGGCTGTTGTGGAGCATTCATTACAGTGGGGCCACAAGAGATGCTGTCCACATCCATAGTGCTGTTCTGTGGCCCCGTATAAAAGATGGCGCTTGTCCTATTATTTTTAGTGTATGATTAATGCCATAAAAGTAACTCGAAAACCGTGGCAGAAATGCCTTTTTATAAAAAACAAATTTCTCCTGCCAAAAAAGTCCTCATATGGGTATGTGAATGGAAAAGTAAGGCTACTTTCACACTTGTGTTTGCAGGATCCGATTGTGAGATCCGTCAAGGCTCTCATAAACGGTCCTGAACTGATCAGTCTTGTCCTAATGTATTCTGAATGGAGAAGGATCTGTTCAGAAAGCATCAGTTTTGCTTCAGTTCGGTCTCCATTCTGTTTTAGAGGCGGACACTAATAAGCTGCTTGCTGCGTTTTGGTGTCCGCATAAAGAAACTGAGCCAAACGGATCCGTCATGACTCACAATGGAAGCCAATGGGGACGGATCCATTTTCTGCACAATAGAAAACGGATCCGTCCCCCGTTGAATTTCAATGGTGTTCTTGACGGATCTGTCTTGGCTATGTAAAAGATAATACAACCGGATCCGTTCAGAACGGATGCAGACGGTTGTATTATGATGGATCCAGCGAAAGTGGCCTTATAAAGTTTTATGGGTCTTGAACGGAGGAAAAAAAAAAAGATTAAAACTTAGGGGTTAATGTATTTGGCCTAAGGAGTGTGCACCAAAAATGCAAACAATTCCAGGAGCACATACATCAAAGGTGTCCAGGATGAGAGAACATAACCTGTGGACGGGGGTGGTGCTGTACCTGGAAGTAAGCAACCCTGTGTATCTAATCCCGAACAGCCTGTTTAACCCCTTCACCCCCAAAGGATTTTTTATATGTGCATTTACTTTCTTATGGCACAGTTTAATGTATATGATGTAGTGCAGGGGTGCACAACCTGTGGCCCTCGATACCATCCTGTGTGGCCCCCAACCATCTGGTACCATGTATTCTCCCATTAGAAGTGTAAGCAGACATTAATGCTATATACTGTGTTCAGTATGCCATAAATATAGTACTAAAGTTGGTAATAACAGTTTTATTTTTGGCCCTTGGAATTGGTTCAGGCTGACAATGTGGCCCCCACCAGAAAATGTGGCCCCTCCCTGATGTAGTGGGAAGCTGGAAAAAATCCAAATGTTTTGGAATTTGAAAAAAAACACAATTAGTTTTATAGATTTTTATTTTTAGTGTGCAGTAAAAGCTGAACTGTGCTTCGTTCTTCAGGTCAGAACTATTATAATACAGCATTTATATCACTAAAACATTTTTTTTTTCTTTTCATCCCCATTTTCTGACCCCTTTAGCTTTTTGCATAGGAGCATATCTGTGGCAGCCTGAGATCATTCAGGAAGACCGAGGCTGCTGCACAGTATCTGACGCCCCCCATCCCTGCTAATATGCGGAATGCATCAATATGTCATCCGTAATTGCAGATCCGTTTCCAGGAAATACCCTACCAACATATATTTTTCCTTCAGTTTTTTTCTTTTTT
>ONZH01030240.1:0-79570 GCA_900303285.1 Rhinella marina
AACTGTACAAATCAATACTACACAAAACTGTACAAATGCAGAGTGCTGTATAAACTGACAAATACAATACTGCAAAACCGCACAGTGCTGTACTAACTGTACAAATACAATACTACAAAATACCGCACAGCTGTACTAAACTGTACAAATACAATACTACAAATACTGCACAGTGCTTACTAACTGTAAACAAAATACAATACTACAAAATACGCACAGTGCTGTACTAAACTGTACAAATACAATACTACAAAAAACCGCACAGTGCTGTACTAAACGTAAATACAATACTACAAAATACCGCACAGTGCTGTACTAAACTGTACAAATACAATACTACAAAAAATACTGCACAGTGCTGTACTAAACTGTACAAATACAATACTACAAAATACTGCACAGTGCTGTACTAAACTGTACAAATACAATATACAAAAATACCGCACAGTGCTGTACTAAACTGTACAAAATATATAAATACAAATACTACAAAAATACCGCACATTGCTGTACTAAACTGTACAAATACAATACTACAAAATACTGCACAGTGCTGTACTAAACTGTACAAATACAATACTACAAAATACCGCAGATTGCTGTACTAAACTGTACAAATACAATACTACAAAATACTGCACAGTGCTGTACTAAACTGTACAAATACAATACTACAAAATACTGCACAGTGCTGTACTAAACTGTACAAATACAATATACTACAAAATACTGCACAGTGCTGTACTAAACTAAATGTGTACAAATGTACAAATACAATACACATAATACCGCACAGTGCTGTACTAAACTGTACAAATGTACAAAATACAATACTACAAAAATACCGCACATTGCTGTACTAAACTGTACAAATACAATACAACAAAATACTGCAGAGTGCTGTACTAAACTGTACAAATACAATGCTACAAAATACCACACAGTGCTGTACTAAACTGTACAAATACAATACTACAAAATACCGCACAGTGCTGTACTAAACTGTACAAATACAATACTACAAAATACCGCACAGTGCTGTACTAAACTGTACAAATACAATACTACAAAATACCGCACATTGCTGTACTAAACTGTACAATTACAATACTACAAAATACTGCACAGTGCTGTACTAAACTGTACAAATACAATACTACAAAATACCGCACAGTGCTGTACTAAACTGTACAAATACAATACTACAAAATACCGCACAGTGCTGTACTAAACTGTACAAATACAATACTACAAAATACCGCACAGTGCTGTACTAAACTGTACAAATACAATACTACAAAATACTGCACAGTGCTGTACTAAACTGCCAGTACAAACTGTACAATACAATACTACATAAATACCGCACAGTGCTGTACTAAACTGTACAAATGTACAATACAATACTACAAAATACCGCACATTGCTGTACTAAACTGTACAAATACAATACTACAAAATACTGCACAGTGCTGTACTAAACTGTACAAATACAATACTACAAAATACCGCAGATTGCTGTACTAAACTGTACAAATACAATGCTACAAAATACCACACAGTGCTGTACTAAACTGTACAAATACAATACTACAAATATACCGCACACTAGTGCTGTACTAAACTGTACAAATACAATACTACAAAATACCGCACAGTGCTGTACTAAACTGTACAAATCAATACTACAAAATACCGCACATTGCTGTACTAAACTGTACAATACAATACTACAAAATACGCACAGTGCTGTACTAAACTGTACAAATACAAACTACAAAATACCGCACAGTGCTGTACTAAATACAATCTACAAAAATACTGCACAGTGCTGTACTAAAACGTACAAATACAATACTACAAAATACCGCACAGTGCTGTACTAAACTGTACAAATACAATACTACAAAATACCGCACAGTGCTGTACTAAACTGTACAAATACAATACTACAAAATACTGCACAGTGCTGTACTAAACTGTACAAATACAATACTACAATAAAATACCGCACAGTGCTGTACTAAACTGTACAAATACAATACTACAAAATACCGCACAGTGCTGTACTAAACTGTACAAATACAATACTACAAAATACTGCACAGTGCTGTACTAAACTGTACAAATACAATACTACAAAATACTGCCCAGTGCTGTACTAAACTGTACAAATACAATACTACAAAATACCGCACAGTGCTGTACTAAACTGTACAAATACAATACTGCAAAATACCGCACAGTGCTGTAACTAAACTGTACAAATACAATACTACAAAATACTGCACAGTGCTGTACTAAACTGTACAAATACAATACTACAAAATACCGCACATGCTGTACTAAACCGTACAAATACAATTACAAAATACCGCACAGTGCTGTACTAAACTGTACAAATACAATACTACAAAATACTGCACAGTGCTGTACTAAACTGTACAAATACAATACTACAAAATACTGCCCAGTGCTGTACTAAACTGTACAAATACAATACTACAAAATACCGCACAGTGCTGTACTACACTGTACAAATACAATACTACAAAATACCGCACAGTGCTGTACTAAACCGTACAAATACAATACTACAAAATACCGCACAGTGCTGTACCAAACTGTATAAATACAATACTACAAAATACTGCACAGTGCTGTACTAAACTGTACAAATACAATACTACAAAATACTGCACAGTGCTGTATTAAACTGTACAAATACAATACTACAAAATACCGCACAGTGCTGTATTAAACTGTACAAATACAATACTACAAAATACCGCACAGTGCTGTACTAAACTGTACAAATACAATACTACAAAATACTGCACAGTGCTGTACTAAACTGTACAAATACAATACTACAAAATACTGCCCAGTGCTGTACTAAACTGTACAAATACAATACTACAAAATACTGCACAGTGCTGTACTAAACTGTACAAATACAATACTACAAAATACTGCACAGTGCTTTACTAAACTGTACAAATACAATACTACAAAATACTGCACAGTGCTGTACTAAACTGTACAAATACAATACTACAAAATACCGCACAGTGCTGTACTAAACTGTACAAAACAGTACTACAAAATACCGCACAGTGCTGTACTAAACTGTCAAATACATACTACAAAATACCGCACAGTGCTGTACTAAACTGTACAAATACAATACTACAAAATACCGCACAGTGCTGTTACTAAAACTGTACAAATACAATACTACAAAATACCGCACAGTGCTGTACTAAACTGTACAAATACAATGCTACAAAATACCGCACAGTGCTGTACTAAACTGTACAAATACAATACTACAAAATACTGCACAATGCTGTACTAAACTGTACAATTACAATACTACAAAATACTGCACAGTGCTGTATTAAACTGTACAAATACAATACTACAAAATACCGCAACAGTGCTGTACTAAACTGTACAAATACAATACTACAAAATTACTGCACAGTGCTGTACTAAACTGTACAAATACAATACTACAAAATACTGCACAGTGCTGTACTAAACTGTACAAATACAATACTACAAAATACTGCACATTGCTGTACTAAACTGTACAAATACAATACTACAAAATACTGCACATTGCTGTACTAAACTGTACAAATACAATACTACAAAATACTGCCACAGTGCTGTACTAAACTGTACAAATACAATACTACAAAAATTACTGCCCAGTGCTGTACTTAAACTGTACAAATACAATACTACAAAATACCGCACAGTGCTGTACTAAACTGTACAAAACAATACTACAAAATACTGCACAGGCTGTACTAAACTGTACAAATACAATACTACAAAATACCGCACCGTGCTGTACTAAACTGTACAAATACAATACTACAAAATACCGCACAGTGCTGTACTAAACTGTACAAATACAATACTACAAAATACTGCACAGTGCTGTACTAAACTGTACAAATACAATACTACAAAATACTGCACAGTGCTGTACTAAACTGTACAAATACAATACTACAAATACCGCACAGTCTGTACTAAATGTACAATACAATACTACAAAATACTGCACAGTGCTGTACTAAACTGTACAAATACAATACTACAAAATACTTGCACAGTGCTGTACTTAAACTGTACAAATACAATACTACAAAATACCGCACATTGCTGTACTAAACCGTACAAATACAATACTACAAAATACCGCACAGTGCTGCTACCAAACTGTACAAATACAAATACTACAAATACCTCACAGTGCTGTACCAAACTGTAAAATACAATACTACAAAATACCGCACAGTGCTGTACTAAACTGTACAAATACAATACTACAAAATACTGCACAGTGCTGTACTAAACTGTACAAATACAATACTACAAAATACCTCACAGTGCTGTACTAAACTGTACAAATACAATACTACAAAATACCGCACAGTGCTGTACTAAACTGTACAAATACAATACTACAAAATACCTCACAGTGCTGTACTAAACTGTACAAATACAATACTACAAAATACCTCACAGTGCTGTACTAAACTGTACAAATACAATACTACAAAATACCACACAGTGCTGTACTAAACTGTACAAATACAATACTACAAAATACCGCACAGTGCTGTACTAAACTGTACAAATACAATACTACAAAATACCGCACAATGCTGTACTAAACTGTACAACTCTACATTATGCACAACACTTATTTAGACTCCAACACTGTGCTCAGTTTCTTATCACACCGCTACATTGTATGAAACATTACAGTATACGAAACCTTTCTGAATTATAACAGTACACTGTACTCCACAATACTACAGCCCTTAGCAGTGCGCGATACACAACACAACCACTAGGTGGCAGTGGATAGAGCACAGGCATCTGACAAACTATCAAGAAGTCATACTTTTTAAAAAATACGTGTTATCTGGTGCCAGACTTCTTGGGATATTATGAACTAAGAGTAAAAGGTAAGTAAATACATAACTGTAAACCACTATACACTACAACATACTGCAGAAACCATGCTACATAACAGTACACTATACTATACAAACACCACTACTGATCCAGAAAAAGAACCCGCCCTAACCAAGAAATAACTGCTGCAAAAAGTAGAACCGACCGGCCGCACAGTCTACAAAAGAATCACATAAAGTGCAAACCACACAATACAAGACCATGAACCAAATACAAAAGGAGAACGTAAAGGATCAATAAGTAAAATGCAGAAGTAATCAGGAGCTCAACATAAAAGAGCAGAACATGTAATACATTCCGAGGTAAATCTATTCCCAAAAGAGTCAGTATGAAAACTGATGGATAAGGCAGGAGATGAGTGGAGGTGTAGGTGTTGTAGTAGCAGCAGTAGGGATAGTTATAGTGGCAGCAGCAGTATAGTATGGAGCCTGACGGATAAGGCAGGAGATGTCTGGCTGGGTAGATGATGTAGTAGCAGCAGTAGGGGTAGTTATAGTGGCAGCAGCACTATAGTATAAAGCCTGATGGATAAGGCAGAAGATGTTCAGCTGTGTAGGTGTAGTAGTAGCAGCAGCAGTACAGTATGAAGCCTGATGGATAAGGCAGGAGATGTGTAGCTATGTAGATGTAGGGGTAGTAATAGTGGTGTCAGCAGTATATTATTAAGCCTGATGGATAAGGCAGGAGATGTGTAGCTATGTAGATGTAGGGGTAGTAATAGTGGTGTCAGCAGTATATTATGAAGCCTGATGGATAAGGCAGAAGATGTGCAGCTGTGTAGGTGTAGTAGTAGCAGCAGCAGTACAGTATGAAGCCTGATGGATAAGGCAGGAGATGTGTGGCTATGTAGATGTAGGGGTAGTAATAGTGGTGCCAGCAGTATATTATGAAGCCTGACAGATAAGGCAGAAAATGTGTAGCTGTGTAGGTGTAGTAGTAGCAGCAGTAGGGGTAGTAATAGTGGCAGCAGCAGCATAGTATGGAGCCTGACGGATAAGGGAGGAGATTTGAGGCTGGGTAGATGATGTAGTAGTAGCAGTAGTAGGGGTAGTTGTAGTGGCAGCAGCAGTATAGTATAAAGCCTGATGGATAAGGCAGAAGATGTGCAGCTGTGTAGGTGTAATAGTAGCAGCAGTAAGGGTAGTAATAGTGGCAGCAGAAGTACAGTATGGAGCCTGACAGATAAGGCAGAAGATGTGTGACTGTGTAGGTGTAGTAGTAGCGGCAGTACAGTATGAAGCCTGATGGATAAGGCAGATGTTTGACTGTGTAGGTGTAGTAGTAGTGGCAGTACAGTATGAAGCCTGATGGATAAGGCAGGAGATGTGTGACTGTGTAGGTGTAGTAGTAGTGGCAGTACAGTATGAAGCCTGATAGATAAGGCAGGAGATGTGTAGCTGTGTAGGTGTTGTAGTAGCAGAAGTAGGGGTAGTAATAGTGGCAGCAGCAGCATAGTATGGAGCCTGACGGATAAGGGAGGAGATTTGAGGCTGGGTAGATGATGTAGTAGTAGCAGTAGTAGGGGTAGTTGTAGTGGCAGCAGCAGTATAGTATAAAGCCTGATGGATAAGGCAGGAGATGTGCAGCTGTGTAGGTGTAATAGTAGCAGCAGTAAGGGTAGTAATAGTGGCAGCAGAAGTACAGTATGGAGCCTGACGGATAAGGCAGGATATGTGTGACTGTGTAGGTGTAGTAGTAGCGGCAGTACAGTATGAAGCCTGATGGATAAGGCAGGAGATGTTTGACTGTGTAGGTGTAGTAGTAGTGGCAGTACAGTATGAAGCCTGATGGATAAGGCAGGAGATGTGTGACTGTGTAGGTGTAGTAGTAGTGGCAGTACAGTATGAAGCCTGATAGATAAGGCAGGAGATGTGTAGCTGTGTAGGTGTTGTAGTAGCAGCAGTAGGGGTAGTAATAGTGGAAGCAGCAGTATAGTATGGAGCCTGATAGATAAGGCAGGAGATGTGTGACTGTGTAGGTGTAGTAGTAGCAGCAGTACAGTATGAAGCCTGATGGATAAGGCAGGAGATGTGTGACTGTGTAGGTGTAGTAGTAGTGGCAGTACAGTATGAAGCCTGATAGATAAGGCAGGAGATGTGCAGCTGTGTAAGTATTGTAGTAGTTGCAGCTGTAGGGGTAGTTATAATGACAGCAGAGTATAGTGTAGAGCCTGATGGATATGGCAGGAGATATGCAGCTGTGTAGGAGTAGTAGTTGCAGCAGTAGGGGTAGTAATAGTGGTGTCAGCAGTATATTATGAAGCCTGATGGATAAGGCAGGAGATATGCAGCTGTGTAGGTGTTGTAGTAGCATCAGTAGGGGTAGTAATAGTGGTAGTAGCAGTACAGTATGGAGCCTAATGGATAAGGCATGAGATGTGCAGCTGTGTAGGTTTTGTAGTAGTGGCAGTAGGGATAGTAGTAGCAGCAGCAGTACAGTATGAAGCCTAAAGGACAATGCAGGAGATTTGCAGCTGTGTAGGCATAATAGCAGCAGCAGTAGGGGTAGTTATAGTAAAAGCAGCAGTACAGTAAGAAGCCTGATGGATAAGGCAGGAGATGTGCAGCTGTGTAGGAGTAGAAGTAGTATCGACATTAGGGGTAGTAATAGTGGCAGCAGCAGTATAGTATGGAGCCTGACGGATAAGGCGGGAGATGTCTGGCTGTGTAGATGTAGTAGCGGCAGTAGGGGTAGTTATAATGACAGCAGCAGTACAGTATGAAGGCTGACTGATAAGGCAGGAGATGTGCAGCTGTGTAGGTGTAGTAGTAGCAGTAGTAGGGCTAGTTATAATGACAGCAGCATTATAGTATAGAGCCTGATGGATAAGGCAGGAGATGTGTGGCTGTGTAGGTGTTGTAGTAGCGGTAGTAATAGTGGCAGTAGCAGTATAGCATGGAGCCTGATGGATAAAGCAGGAGGTGTGTTGCTGTTTAGGTGTTGTAGTAGCAGCAGTAGGGGTAGTTATAATGACAGCAGCATTATAGTATAGAGAATGATGGATAAGGCAGGAGATTTGAGGCTGGGTAAATGTTGTAGTAGCGGCAGTAGGGATAGTTATAGTGGCAGCAGCACTATAGTATAAAGCCTGATCGACAAAGCAGGAGATGTGCAGCTGTGTAGGTGTTGTAGTAGCATAAGTAAGAGTAGTAATAGTTGCAGCAACAGTACAGTATGGAGGCTGACGGATAAGGCAGGAGATGTCTGGCTGTGTAGGTGTAGTAGTAGCAGCAGTAGGGGTAGTAATAGTGGTGTCAGCAGTATATTATGAAGCCTGATGGATAAAGCAGGAGATGTGTAGCTGTGTAAGTGTAGTAGTATCAGCAGTACAGTATGGAGCCTAAAGGACAAGGCAGGAGATGTGCAACTGTGTAGGCATAGTAGTAGTGGCAGTAGGGGTAGTAGTAACGGTAGCAGCAGTACAGTATGATACATGATGGACACAGCAGGAGTTGTGCAGCTGTGTAGACATAATAGTAGCAGCAGTACGGGTAGTAGTAACGGTAGCAACAGTACAGTATGATACATGATGGACACAGCAGGAGTTGTGCAGCTGTGTAGACATAATAGTAGCAGCAGTAGGGGTAGTAGTAGCAGCAGCGGCGGTACAGTATGAAGCCTGATGGATGTGGCTGTATAGGAGTAGTAGCAGCAGTAGGGGTAGTTATAGTGATAGCAGCAGTACAGTATGATACATGATGGACACAGCAGGAGTTGTGCAGCTGTGTAGACATAATAGTAGCAGCAGCGGCGGTACAGTATGAAGCCTGATGGATAAGGCCTAATGGATGTGGCTGTATAGGAGTAGTAGCAGCAGTAGGGGTAGTTATAGTGATAGCAGCAGTATAGTATGGGGCCTGATGGATAAGGCAGGAGATGTGCAGCTGTGTAGGTGTTGTAGTACCAGCAGTAAGAGTAGTAATAGTTGCAGCAACAGTACAGTAGCAGAAGTACAGCATGGTACATGATGGGCAGGCAGACAGTGGCATCATTGGGACAGCATAAATGGCCACTGTCATCAATGGCAGATCTTTTCTTTGGCCACAGCCGGAGTTGTGTGAAAATCCTCCCAGATGCATATTGGGCTTCTATTAGACTTCTGATCATTATAAAAAAAAAAAAGGAGTACTGTATCTTTAAATAGCAACGCAATCACAGGACTATCAGAACAGTAAATGCACACTGGTTTCCATGTCGTGTTCAATGGGTCCACCATTCTCTCGGATGCTCATGGTTGGACATTTGATCCAGTCTTTGTGAAGACGCTGAAGAACCACAGACGATACTTTTTCATGGCGCTGCAGGACGCTGCTAACCTGAAATGGTGAAGAAGTATCACCTGCAATTCTTCAGAGTGTTCATGAAGCCTGGACCAAATGTTAAACCATGTGCATCCAGCAGAACGGTGGACACGTGGAACACGTTGTCTAGAAAACATTACTAGCCACAGATGATATATCACATGACCCCCCTTCCCAATGGAAAAACCTGAGCTGAATTCAATATGGCGGATTTCAAAATGGTGGCCAAAATTCTTTCCACCACCAAATAATGCCGCCTCCCTGCCAATTAATACTTTCACGCATTGGAAGTCAATTTTCTACAAACTTCTGCCCTGTACTTGTAGAACAGTACACATTACACTACAATACACCATACTATAACTCCTGACCGCAGACAATATTGATACCAGAGCTCGTTAAGTAGCCGTAGGGGCAGGGTTCCCGCTGTGAACATGTGATCATGGCGCTGTTCTGAGCTCACTGCCAGAATGACTATTTCTCATCTCTTCACAGACGCCATCCAGGGCCTTGCCATCTGGTTGGGAACATTTGGTGTCACCGGTGCTACCATTTTGATCTATAAGTACTTCACGAGGAATCCTTGAACTCCATGATGACATCACGTCAGAAGTACTCCTTGTCATAGTATTAGAGTCATGGATGCAAGCCCACCGCGCCCCGCCCCGCTAGGTCTCTCAGTTCCCTGTACTGGACCCCATCCATTCCCTTCCCCCTTTTTTATGATCCCAGTGTGAGTGATATTATACCCAGGGCAACGTCCTGCTGAAAACTGTCAGTACTGTGTGAAAGGCCCTGGGAGAGCACAAGTGAAGCATCTCTCTATTACAGTACATAAAGCTGTGGATGGAGCTCACTGCAGATCAGAAGGTTCAGCTGCTTCATACGTTCTTCAATTTTTCTTCAAATAAATAAAGTTTTTCTAGGTTTCTTATTTGTGTTCGGTGTTTTATTTTTAGTAATTGACAAACCCCTCGGGATTCAGCTCCAGTAATTGGGCAGGACCTTGCCTTTATTAATAAGTATTCATCTCCAGTGATTAGGACAGAACATTACCTCCAGTTATAAGGATTCAGCTCTAGAAATTGGGCAGGACATTACCTTCTGTTATAAGGATTCAGCTCCAATGATTAGGCAGGACGTTACCTTGTGTTATAAGGATTCAGCTCCAGTGATTAGGCAGGACATAACTTCTAGTTATAAGGATTCAGCTCCAGTGATTAGGCAGGACATAACCTCTAGTTATAAGGATTCAGCTCCAGAGATTGGGCAGGACATAACCTCTAGTTATAAGGATTCAGTTCTAGAAATTGGGCAGGACATTACCTTGTGTTATAAGGATTCAGCTCCAATGATTAGGCAGGACATTACCTCCAGTTATAAGGATTCAGCTCCAGAGGTTGGGTGGGACATTACCTTGTGTTATAAGGATTCAGCTCCAGTGATTAGGCAGGACATTACATTGTGTTATAAGGATTCAGCTCCAGAGATTGGGCAGGACATTACCTTGTGTTATAAGGATTCAGCTCCAGTGCTTAGGCAGAACATTACCTCCAGTTATAAGGATTCAGCTCCAGAGATTGGGCAGGACATTACCTCCAGTTATAAGGATTCAGCTCCAGAGATTGGGCAGGACATTACCTTCTGTTATAAGGATTCAGCTCCAGAGGTTGGGCAGGACATTACCTTCTGTTATAAGGATTCAGCTCCAGAGGTTGGGCAGGACATTACCTTGTGTTATAAGGATTCAGCTCCAGTGAATCGGGTAACAGGTTTTCAGCTTTTTTCTTGTGAGATCATTACTTGCTAAGAAGTGGATGTCATCGAAAGGACCACGATAATATTATGAAGAAAAGACCGGCAGTCGCTGAGATTTCTTTATAGAAGATGCTGCTTTATTGCCACATTAGTTGTGACGCGTGACGCGTTTCGGCACTAACCGTGCCTTCTTCAGACACAATAAACAACCATAATGAAACAAACATTTAAATAGCCCGCCTGTATGACGTATCACTGACGCCATGTTGCTTGGCAACCAAAATAAACAAAACAGAAAAACAATGAATCATAAAGAAAATTCCAAATTAGGCGCTACTTATCCAAACTAGAAGTTGCAAGAGGTACATTCATTTCAATGTCGCTGTAAAAAAGTAGAAAATTGTATAATCAATATTTTATATGTAATATATTCGCACAAAAATGTTTTTTTTTTATAAAAAACTGCTAAGTGCATAGTGTCTATTGAGACCTCAGGTTCCAAAGTCTGCAGACGATGGATCCAGTAGGCCATAACTGTTTTATTTTTCTGTTCACACAGCTGTATGAGGGCTTGTTTTTTGCGGGACAAGTTGTACTTTCCAACGCCACCATTTAATATTGCATATGGTGTAGTGGGAAGCGGGGAAAAAAAAACGCTATTCCGCTACAGTTCTACGGGTTTCTTATTTAAAGCGTTCGATGTGCATTAAAACTGACCGGTTACTTTCATTCTACTGGTCAGTACGAATCCGGCAATACCTAATATGTATAGTTTTTCCTGCGTTTTCATAGTGATAAAATAATTTGAAAGTTGCCCTTTTTTTTTTTTTTTTCCTTGTCACATCTTGACCCCTATAACTTTTTGGTATTTATGTCTACAGAGCTGTATGGGGGCTCATTTTTTGCGGGACAATCTGAAGTTTTTATTGATACCATTCTGTGGTGTGTATGACTTTTTGATCACTTTTTATTTAATTTTTTTTAGAAAAAAAAAGCAAAAAAAAGCGGCAAATCGCTATTTGGATGCTTTTTTCCGCCACACAATTCGCCGTATTGGAATTTTTTTTTTTATATATATATATTAAGTATGGGCGTTTTTGGTCACGGTGATACCCATGATGTCTATATTTATTGTTATTTAGGTATTTATTTTTTAATTATACAAAAAGGGGGGTGATTTGAACTTTTATATATTTTTTATTTTTTATATATTTTTTAACATTTTTTTTTATTTTTTTTACTATTTTAAAGCTCAAATATGAGCTCATATATTGTGGCTTTTTTTTTTCTTTATGAGCAATCAGGGATTTACTAGACTGAGATAAATCCAAGAATTGCTCATTTCTTATCCTGGCCTGCCATCTAGTGGCCAGAATAAGAATTGCACTTTGAAAACTGTAATCCTCACCAGCGAGGACTACAGTTTTCATATGGTGTACAGACACCCCGATTGGCCACTCGGGGCGTCTGTACACCACCCGGAAGCGTACACTTCCGGGTCCAGACGTAACTAGATGCCGTGATCACACCATCTAAAGGCCCAGCATGACGCCGCCGATCAGGTAAGTAGCGGCAAGTCTCTGCTGTTAGAAACAGCCCTAGTGGACACCGGGTGGTTACTGGTATAAGTCAATATACTATTTCGATCTGTCTCTTTCGTATATAGATCTGTCTGTATTTTACCATCATTGCCCTTAATCACCCAGGTGTCCAAAAAGGGAATCCTCTTGGAATCAGAGTGTAGAGTGAACTGTAACTCTCACGGCCTCAATCCCCTTTGAATGTGTAATTGATGTATAGAGACGACACACGTCCAACGTGACCAGGATGCAGCCCCCATGTATCTCTAAGGGACGAAAATGTCCTGTATCCCGCAAATATGAGGCTGCCATTTTAATTATAGGGGTTCGTATCTTCTCTAGGAGGATAGACGGAGGAGAGAGAATGGAGTCGGGCGACCCGGAGGTTGTGTCATCGATTCATGCAGTTTGGGAAGTGTGTAAAACACTGGTGTGATTGGACGGGGGTTTATCAGAAACTTGGCATCGAAAGGACCGTCTGAGCGGCCTGAATCCTCTAAGCAGACGGATAAATATGAGAGCGTGACGGACTCCCGGATAAAAGGGTCTAAGAAAAAATACCTTCAGTTATGGGGAACATTTTTTATTGGTTGGGTTGTAGCATTATTATTACATGAAGCAATTCTATAAAATACAATTAATATAAAAGAAAGAATCCAACATTTACAATAGGTAATATCACAGCTTATCTACTCCCCCTCCCTGTGCAATGACCTGGGCACAGCTCACAGAGCAGGCCTACAAATCTCCCACAGAAGCCTATGAGTCCCTTCCAGTCTATTGTATCTACAGTCCATGGTGTCTGCTGTGAAGACGATCTCTAAATGTTATTGGCAATAGTCCAGGTAAGAGGGCCGCCCCCATAATCCTGCATCCTAACAGTGCCAGCCTCACCGACCTCTATTATACCAGCCTCACTGACCTCTATAATAATACCAGCCTCACTGACCTCTATAATAATACCAGCCTCACTGACCTCTATAACAATACCAGCCTCACTGACCTCTATAACAATACCAGCCTCACTGACCTCTATAATAATACCAGCCTCACGCCTCACTGACCTCTATAATAATACCGCCTCACTGACCTCATAATAATACCAGCCTCACCGACCTCTATAATAATACCAGCTCACTGACTCTATAATAATACAGCCTCACTGACCTTATAATAATACCAGCCTCACTGACCTCTTATAATAATACCAGCCTCACTGACCTCTAAATAATAATACCAGCCTCACTGACCTCTATAATAATACCAGCCTCACTGACCTCTATAAATAATACCAGCCTCACTGACCTCTATAATAATACCAGCCTCACTGACTCTATAATAATACCAGCCTCACTGACCTCTATAATAATACCAGCCTCACTGACCTCTAATAATAATACCAGCCTCACTGACCTCTATAATAATCCAGCCTCACTGACCTCTATAAAATACCAGCCTCACTGACCTCTATAATAATACCAGCCTCACTGACCTCTATAATAATACCAGCCTCACTGACCTCACTATATAATAATACCAGCCTCACTGACCTCTATAATAATACCAGCCTCACTGACTCTCTATAATAATACCAGCCTCACTGACCTCTATAATAATACCAGCCTCACTGACCTCTATAATAATACCAGCCTCACTGACCTCTATAATAATACCAGCCTCACTGACCTCTATAATAATACGCCTCAGACCTCTATAATAATACCAGCCTCACTGACTCTATAATAATACCAGCCTCACTGACCTCTATAATAATACCAGCCTCACTGACCTCTATAATAATACCAGCCTCACTGACCTCTATAATAATACCAGCCTCACTGACCTCTATAATAATACCAGCCTACTCACTGACCTCTATAATAATACCAGCCTCACTGACCTCTATAATAATACCAGCCTCACTGACCTCTATAATAATACCAGCCTCACTGACCTCTATAATAATAATACCAGCCTCACTGACCTATAATAATACCAGCCTCACCGACCTCTATAATAATACCAGCCTCACCGACCTCTATAATAATACCCAGCCTCACTGACCTCTATAATAATACCAGCCTCACGACCTCTATAATATACCAGCCTACCGACTCTATAATAATACCAGCCTCACTGACCTCTCTATATAATACCAGCCTCACTGACCTATATAATAATACCAGCCTCACTGACCTCTATAATAATACCAGCCTCACCGACCTCTATAATAATACCAGCCTCACTGACCTCTATAATAATACCAGCCTCACCGATCTCTAATAATACCAGCCTCCCGACCTCATAATAATACCAGCCTCACTGATCTCTATAATAATACCAGCCTCACTGACCTCTATAATAATACCAGCCTCAAGCCTCACTGACGATCTCTATAAATAATACCAGCCTCACCGACCTCTATAATAATACCAGCCTCACTGACCTCTCTATAATAATATACCAGCCTCACCGACCTCTATAATAAACCAGCCTCACTGACTCTATAATAATACCAGCCTCACTGACCTCTATAATAATACCAGCCTACTGACCTCTATAATAATACCAGCCTCACTGACCTCTATAATACAGCCTCACTGACCTCTATAAACAATACCAGCCTCACTGACCTCTCTAATAATACCAGCCTCACCGACCTCTATAATAATACCAGCCTCACGACCTCTATAACAATACCAGCCTCACTGACCTCTATAATAATACCAGCCTCACTGACCTCTATAATACCAGCCTCACCACCTCTATAATAATACCAGCCTCAGACCTCTATAATAATACCAGCCTCACGACTCTATAATAATACCAGCCTCACTGACCTCTATAATAATACCAGCCTCACTGACCTCTATAATAATACCAGCCTCACTGACCTCTATAATAATACCAGCCTCACTGACCTCTATAATAATACCAGCCTCACTGACCTCTCTAATAATACCAGCCTCACTGACCTCTATATAATACCAGCCTCACTGACCTCTATAATAATACAGCCTCACTGACCTCTATAATAATTACCAGCCTCACTGACCTCTATAATAATAATAATACCAGCCTCACTGACCTCTATAATAATACCAGCCTCACTGACCTCTATAATAATACCAGCCTCACTGATCTCTATAATAATACCAGCCTCACCGACCGCTATAATAATACCAGCCTCACTGACCTCTATAATAATACAGCCTCACCGCCTCACCTCTATAATAATACCAGCCTCACTGACTCCTATAATAATACCAGCCTCCACTGACCTCTATAATAATACCAGCCTCACTGACCTCTATAATAAGCCTAATACCAGCCTCACTGACCTCTATAATAATACAGCCTCACTGACCTCTATAAATAATAACCAGTCCTCACTGATCTCTATAATAATACCAGCCTCACTGACCTCTTATAACAATACCAGCCTCACTGACCTCTATAATAATACCAGCCTCACTGACCTCTATAATAATACCAGCCTCACTGACCTCTATAATATACCAGCCTCACTGACCTCTCTAATAATACCAGCCTCACTGACCTCTATAATAATACCAGCCTCACTGACCTCTATAATAATACCAGCCTCACTGACCTCTATAATAATACCAGCCTCACGACCTCTATAATAATACCAGCCTCACTGACCTCTATAATAATACCAGCCCTCACTGACCTCTATAATAATACCAGCCTCACTGACCTCTATAATAATACCAGCCTCACTGACTCTATAACAATACCAGTCTCACTGATCTCTATAATAATACCAGCCTCACTGACCCTCTATAATAACACCAGCCTCACTGACCTCTATAATAATACCAGCCTCACTGACCTCTATTAATAATACCAGCCTCCACTGACCTCTATAATAATACCAGCCTCACTGACTCTCTATAATAATACCAGCCCCACTGTACCTCTATAATAATACCAGCTACTGACCTCTATAATAATACCAGCCTCACTGACCTCTATAAAATACCAGCCTCACTGACCTCTATAATAATACCAGCCTCACTGACCTCTATAATAATACCAGCCTCACTGACCTCTATAATAATACCAGCCTCACTGACCTCTATAATAATACCAGCCTCACTGACCTCTATAATAATACCAGCCTCACTGACTCCTATAATAATACCAGCCTCACTGACCTCATAATAATCCAGCCTCACTGACCTCTATAATAATACCAGCCTCACTGACCTCTAAATAATACCAGCCAGCCTCTATAATATACCAGCCTCACTGACCTCTATATAATACAGCCTACTACTCGTATAAAACCAGCCTCACTGATCTCTATAATAATACCAGCCTCACTGACTCTTATAATAATACCAGCCTCACTGACCTCTATAATAATACTAGCCTCACTCACTGACCTCTATAATAATACCAGCCTCACTGACTCTATAATAATACCAGCCTCACTGACCTCTATAATAATACCAGCCTCACTGACCTCTATAATAATACTCAGCCTCACTGACCTCTATAATAATACCAGCCTCACTGACCTCTATAATAATACCAGCCTCACTGACCTCTATAATAATACCAGCCTCACTGACCTCTATAATAATACCAGCCTCACTGACTGACCTCTATAATAATACCAGCCTCACTGACCTCTCTATAATAATACCAGCCTCACTGACCTCTATAATAATACCAGCCTCACTGACCTCTATAATAATACCTCTACTAATAATACAGCCTCACTGACCTCTATAATAATACCAGCCTCACTGACCTCTATAATAATACCAGCCTCACTGACCTCTATAATAATACCAGCCTCACTGACCTCTATAATAATACCAGCCTCACTGACCTCTATAATAATACCAGCCTCACTGACCTCTATAATAATACACCTCACTGACCTCTAATAATAATACCAGCCTCACTGACCTCTATAATAACACCAGCCTCCCTACACCAGCCTCACTGATCTCTATAATAATACCAGCCTCACTGATCTCTATAATAATACCAGCCTCACTGACCTCTATAATAATACAGCCTCACTGACCTCTATAATAATAAATACCAGCCTCACTGACCTCTATAATAATACCAGCCTCACTGACCTCTATAATATACCAGCCTCACTGACCTCTATAATAATACCAGCCTCACTGACCTCTAAATAATACCAGCTCTAATAATCCTCACTGACCTCTATAATAATACCAGCCTCACTGACCTCTATAATAATACCAGCCTCACTGACTATAATAATACCAGCCTCACTGACCTCTATAATAATACTAGCCTCACTGACCTCTATAACAATACCCAGCCTCACTGACCTCTATAATAATACCAGCCTCACTGACCTCTATAATAACACCAGCCTCACTGCACCTCTATAATAATACCAGCCTCACTGGACCTCTATAATAACACCAGCCTCACTGACCTCTATAATAATACCAGCCTCACTGGACCTCTATAATAATACCAGCTTCACTGACCTCTATAATAATACCAGCCCTCACTGACTATAATAATACCAGCCTCAACTGACCTCTATATAATACTAGCCTCACTGACCTCTATAATAATACCAGCCTCACTGACCTCTATAATAATACCAGCCTCACTGACCTCTATAATACACCAGCCTCACTGACCTCTATAATAATACCAGCCTCACTGACTCTATAATACCAGCCTCACTGACCTCTATAATAATACCAGCCTCACTGACCTCTATAATAATACTAGCCTCACTGACTACCAGCCTCACTGACCTCTATAATAATACCAGCCTCACTGACCTCTATAATAATACCAGCCTCACTGACCTCTATAATAATACCAGCCTCACTGATCTCTATAATCAATACCAGCCTCACTGACCTCTATAATAATACCAGCCTCACTGACCTCTATAATAATACCAGCCTCACTGACCTCTATATACATAATACCAGCCTCACTGACCTCTATAATAATACCAGCCTCACTGACCTCTATAATAATACCAAGCCTCACTGACCTCTATAATAATACCAGCCTCACTGACCTCTATAATAATACCCAGCCTCACTGACCTCTATAATAATACCAGCCTCACTGACCTCTATAATAATACCAGCCTCACTGACCTCTATAATAATACCAGCCTCACTGACCTCTATAATAATACCAGCCTCACTGACCTATAATATACCAGCCTCACTGACCTCTATAATAATACCAGCCTCACTGACCTCTATAATAATACCAGCCTCACTGACCTCTATAATAATACCAGCCTCACTGACCTCTATAATAATACCAGCCTCACTGACCTCTATAATAATACCAGCCTCACTGACCTCTATAATAATACCAGCCTCACTGACCTCTATAATAATACCAGCCTCACTGACCTCTATAATAATACCAGCCTCACTGACCTCTATAATAATACCAGCCTCACTGACCTCTATAATAATACCAGCCTCACTGACCTCTATAATAATACCAGCCTCACTGACCTCTATAATAATACCAGCCTCACTGACCTCTATAATAATACCAGCCTCACTGACCTCTATAATAATACCAGCCTCACTGACCTCTATAATAATACCAGCCTCACTGACCTCTATAATAATACCAGCCTCACTGACCTCTATATACCAGCCTCTGACCTTAATAATACCAGCCTCACTGACCTCTATAATAATACCAGCCTCACTGACCTCTATAATAATACCAGCCTCACTGACCTCTATAATAATACCAGCCTCACTGACTATAATATACCAGCCTCCTCATAATAATACCAGCCTCACTCACTGACCTCTATAATAATACCAGCCTCACTGACCTCTATATAATACCAGCCTCACTGACCTCTATATAATAATACCAGCCTCACTGACCTCTATAATAATACCAGCCTCACTGACCTCTATAATAATACCAGCCTCACTGACCTCTATAATAATACCAGCCTCACTGACCTCTATAATAATACCAGCCTCACTGACTCTCAAATAATAATACCAGCCTCACTGACCTCTATAATAATACCAGCTCACTGACCTCTATAATAATACCCTCACTGACCTCTATAATAATACCAGCCTCACTGACCTCTATAATAATACCAGCCCTCACTGACCTCTATAATAAGCCGCCTCACTGACCTCTATAATAATACCAGCCTCACTGACCTATAATAATACCAGCCTCACTGACCTCTATAATAATACCAGCCTCACTGACCTCTATAATAATACCAGCCTCACTGACCTCTATAATAATACCAGCCTCACTGACCTCTATAATAATACCAGCCTCACTGACCTAATAATACCAGCCTCATGACCTCTATAATAATACAGCCTCACTGACCTCTATAATAATAGCCTCACTGACCTCTATAATAAACCAGCCTCACTGACCTCTATATAATACCAGCCTCACTGACCTCTATAATATACCCTCACTGCCTCACTGACCTCTATAATAATACCAGCCTCAGACCTCTATAATAATACCAGCCTCACTGACCTCTATATAATACCAGCCTCACTGACCTCTATAATAATACCAGCCTCACTGACATCTATAATAATACAGCCTCACTGACTCTTAATAATACCAGCCTCACTGACCTCTATAATAATACCAGCCTCACTGACCTCTATAATAATACCAGCCTCACTGACCTCTATAATAATACCAGCCTCACTGACCTCTATAATAATACCAGCCTCACTGACCTCTATAACCTACCAGCCTCACTGACCTCCCTAACACTACCAGCCTCACTGACCTCTATAAGCCTCACTGACCTACCAGCCTCACTGACCTCTATAATAATACCAGCCTCACTGACCTCTATAATAATACCAGCCTCACTGACCTCCCTAACACTGCCAGCCTCATTGAACATCAAAACTCCTGGAAAACCCCTTTAAGGAGAGGAAACACAAAGTAGTAAAACCTCTGACAGTTCAAGAAGAAAGCTGCCCCTCTAGCGCCTCCTACTGGAAGCCGATCGTCAATGTCCAGAAGAAGTCACCTGTTAGCAGAGATTTTTTAGACGCCCCTTTATCTCCCCCATTTATATACATGGAGCTATTTGCATACATTTCCCAGCATGCATTGCAGCTCAGCCTAACTGTCTCTCCTTAAGGAGGTAGAAAGAAGGTTAAAGTGACATCCCAGACGTGTGCCCAGTAGGGAAGAGGACCCATTATGGCCACAGATATCATAGACCTCAGACTAAGGGCCCCATAGTGCTGGTACAGGGGCCCCACCCTCAGTGTACGCCCTGTGAGATGGGGGGAGGACCCGTGATGAAATGTTCTGCACATCGCAGACTGACAGTGACTGCAGCCTCGGGCTGGTGCACAGATTTCACAGCAGCAGGGAGTGAAGGGGTTAAGAGAAGTTACAGTAACTCTGTCTCTGTCCAGAACTCGGCTTCCTCTAAGTCGTTAAACCGGAAGCTAAAACTTCTACAAGAAAACAATCGGAGACAACAGAGTAAAGCCCCCAAATCCCGGGGAGCAGAGGACACAGAATCGAGAGGAGCAGAGGAAACAGAATCCCGGGGAGTAGAGGACACAGAATCCTGGGGAGCAGAGGACACCGAATCCAGAGGAGCAGAGGACACGGAATCCCGGGGAGCAGAGGACACCGAATCCAGAGGAGCAGAGGACACGGAATCCCGGGGAGCAGAGGACACCGAATCCCGAGGAGCAGAGGACACAGAATCGAGAGGAGCAGAGGACACAGAATCCGGGGGAGCAGAGGACACAGAATCCCGGGGAGCAGAGGACACCAAACCCAGAGGAGCAGAGGACACGGAATCCAGGGGAGCAGAGGAAACCGAATCCAGGGGAGCAGAGGACACAGAATCCAGGGGAGCAGAGGACACCGAATCAAGGGGAGCAGAGGACACAGAATCCAGGGGAGCAGAGGACACAGAATCCAGGGGAGCAGAGGACACCGAATCAAGGGGAGCAGAGGACATAGAATCCGGGGGAGAAGAGGACACTGAATCCATGGTAGGAGAGGGAACCACACCCACATCTGAGTGTAAGAGCAAATAACTGCACAAGGCAGGGCACGCTCACATTGTCTCCCTCAATACAAATAAGAGACATACCGCACACATCATAACATATACCGCACACATCATAACATATACCGCACACATCATAACATATACCGCACACATCATAACATATACCGCACACAGCATAACATATACCGCACACATCATAACATATACCGCACACAGCATAACATATACCGCACAGGACATAACATATACCGCACACATAACATAGTAAGATAGTTTATAAGGTCGAAAAAAAGCCCTCCGTCCATCCAGTTCTCCCTGTTTTCCTACAAGTTGATCCAGAGGAAGGCAAAAAACCCCGTGAGGTAGAAGCCAATTTTCCTCACTTTAGGGGAAAAAATTCCTTCCCGACTCCAATCAGACATCAGAATAACTCCCTGGATCAACGACCCCTCTCTAGTAACTATAACCTGTAATATTATTACCCTCCAGAAATACATCCAGGCCCCTCCTGATCTCTTATAGTGAACTTACCATCACCACCTCCTCAGGGAGAGAGTTCCATAGTCTCACTGCTCTTACCCTAAAGAGTCCATAGTCTCACTGCTCTTACAGTAAAGAGTCCATAGTCTCACTGCTCTTACAGTAAAGAGTCCATAGTCTCACTGCTCTTACCGTAAAGAGTCCATAGTCTCACTGCTCTTACCGTAAAGAGTCCATAGTCTCACTGCTCTTACAGTAAAGAGTCCATAGTCTCACTGCTCTTACCGTAAAGAGTTCCATAGTCTCACTGCTCTTACAGTAAAGAATCCTCTTCTATGTTTATGTACAAACCTTCTTTCCTCCAGACGCAGAGGATGTCTCCTCGTCACAGTCACAGTCCTGGGGATAAATAGATGATGGGAGAGATCTCTGTACTGACCTCTGATATATTTATACATAGTTATTACATCTCCCCTCAGTCGTCTTTTTTCTAAAGTGAATAACCCTAATTTTGATAATCTTTCTGGGTCCTGTAGTCCACCCATTCCAGTTATGACTTTAGTTGCCCTCCTCTGAACCCTCTCCAGCTCTGCTATGTCTGCCTTGTTCACAGGAGCCCAGAACTGTACACAGTCCTCCATGTGTGGTCTGACTAGTGATGTGTAAAGTGGCAGGACTATGTTCTCATCACCGCCATCTATGCCTCTTTTGATGCAACCCATTATCTTATTGGCCTTGGCAGCAGCTGTCTGACACTGGTTTCTGCAGCTTAGTTTGCTGTTCACTAAAATTCCTAGGTCCTTTTCCATGTCAGAGTTACCCAATGCTTTACCATTTAGTATGTACTGGTGACTTGCATTATTCCTTCCCATATGCATAACCTTACATTTGTCAGTGTTAAACCTCATCTGCCACTTCTCTGCCCAAGCCTCCAGTCTATCCAGATCCATCTGTAGCAGTGTACTGTCCTCTGTAGTATATATATAGTATACTGTCCTCTGTAGTATATATACAGTATACTGTCCTCTGTAGTGTATATACAGTATACTGTCCTCTGTAGCATATATACAGTGTACTGTCCTCTGTAGCATATATACAGTGTACTGTCCTCTGTAGTATATATAAAGTAGACTGTCCTCTGTAGTGTATATACAGTATACTGTCCTCTGTAGTATATATACAGTATACTGTACTCTGTAGTATATATATACAGTATACTGTCCTCTGTAGTGTATATACAGTATACTGTCCTCTGTAGTATATATATACAGTATACTGTCCTCTGTAGTATATATATAGTATACTGTCCTCTGTAGTATATATACAGTATACTGTCCTCTGTAGTATATATATATATATATATATATATATATATATACAGTATACTGTCCTCTGTAGTATATATATATATATATATAGTATACTGTCCTCTGTAGTGTATATACAGTATACTTTCCTCTGTAGTATATATATACAGTATACTGTCCTCTGTAGTATATATACAGTATACTGTCCTCTGTAGTATATATACAGTGTACTGTCCTCTGTAGATTATATACAGTATACTGTCCTCTGTAGTATATATACAGTGTACTGTCCTCTGTAGTATATATATACAGTATACTGTCCTCTGTAGTATATATATATATAGTATACTGTCCTCTGTAGTGTATATACAGTATACTTTCCTCTGTAGTATATATATACAGTATACTGTCCTCTGTAGTATATATACAGTATACTGTCCTCTGTAGTATATATAGACAGTATACTGTCCTCTGTAGTGTGTATATACAGTATACTTTCCTCTGTAGTATATATATACAGTATACTGTCCTCTGTAGTATATATACAGTATACTGTCCTCTGTAGTATATATACAGTATACTGTCCTCTTCTGTGTTAATTACTGTACACAGTTTAGTGTCATCTGCAAAAATTGATATTTTACTGTGCAAGCCTTCTACAAGATCATTAATAAATATATTGAAGAGAATAGGGCCCAATACTGACCCCTGTGGTACTCCACTAGTGACAGTGACCCCTCCAGTACTGACCCCTGTGGTACCCCACAAATTACATCATAACATATACTGCACAGGACATAACATATACCGCACACATCATAACATATACCACACACATCATAACATATACCGCACAGGACATAACATATACTGCACACATCATAACATATACCGCACAGGACATAACATATACCGCACAGGACATAACATATACCGCACAGGACATAACATATACCGCACACAGTATAACATATACCGCACACATCATAACATATACCGCACACATCATAACATATACCGCACAGGACATAACATATACTGCACACATCATAACATATACCGCACAGGACATAACATATACCGCACACATCATAACATATACCGCACAGGACATAACATATACCGCACACATCATAACATATACCGCACAGGACATAACATATACCGCACACATCATAACATATACCGCACAGGACATAACATATACCGCACACATCATAACATATACCGCACACATCATAACATATACCGCACACATCATAACATATACCGCACACATCATAACATATATTACACACATCATAACATATACCACACACATCATAACATATACCGCACACATCATAACATATACCGCACACATACTGCACACAGCATGATATATACCACACAGGACATAACATATACCGCACAGGACATAACATATACTGCACACATCATAACATATACTGCACACATCATAACATATATTACACACATCATAACATATACCACACACATCATAACATATACCGCACACATCATAACATATACCGCACACATACTGCACACAGCATGATATATACCACACAGGACATAACATATACCGCACACATAACATATACTGCACACATCATAACATATACCGCACACATAACATATACCGCACACAGCATAACATATACTGCATACGGAACACTGTGTGGCTGTGTCCATATATGATGTCAGTGTAATGAACATGAAAGGGGTTTTCCCAAGCTCTATAGCCCAGTGATTAAGGTTCTTGCCCTTAATGTTGATGGTTGTGAGTTTGAATCCCCACAGGAAGATTTTGAAAATAGAGGCTAAATAAACCTTAAAGGGGTCCTCTCACTTCAGTAAGTGGCATTTATCATGTAGAGAAAGTAAATACAAGGCACTTACTAATGTATTGTGATTCTCCATATTGCTTCCTTTGCTGGCTGGATTCATTTTTCCATCCCATTATACAATGATCGTATCCATGGTTACGACCACCCTGTAATCCATCAGCGGTGGTCGTGGGGAATGGGGGTGATTTTAATTTTTACATTTTTTACATTTTAATTTTTATTTATTTTTTTAACTTTTTGTTAAGTCCCCCAAGTGGAGCACAACTTACAATCATCAGTAAATTGCTCTATTAGTCTGTATAGAAATCACTATATCACAGTTCAGTGCTGCCATCTAGTGGCCTGAACTGGGATATACCGACAATGAGCCTGGAAGCTGAGTACAGGCTGCGGCTTATTTGTAGAACAGGGCGCTCTCCCCGATCTCCGCCGTGAGAAAGTGAGCCTGAAGAGGAATCCTGCGCTTCCAGTTTTTAACATTCTCAGATGCCGCGAGTGAGGGGAACTCATTGTGTGAGGGGAGGGGGCATGTGGGGTATGGTGGGGCCATGAGGGTGAAGAACTGTGTGAGGAGCTTCATGGGGTGTAAATCTGTGAGGGTGGGCCGGAATCGACAGAACTGTGTTTTTAGCGCATTATTACAAGATTTGGGGCCCCACTTTTGATTTTGCCCAGGGCCACAGTTTGTCTAAAACCGGGCCTGCTTGCACAATATAGGAACAAGTGTCATGGTGGCCGGGACCATGTGAGTGCACATAGGTGGGTGCTTATTCCTAAGCAGGACCACCACTGATGGATTGCAGGGTGGTCGTAACCATGGAAACAAGCGGCGTATAATGTGATGGAAAAATGAATCCAGCCAACAAAAGAAGCAACATGGAGAATCACAATACATTAGTAAGTGCCTGGTATTAATGTCTCCTGCAGCAACGTAATTTTTGATGTCTTTTGATTTTAGATTTTGACTTAGAGTTTAGTTATTTTAATTTTCTTTTAATTCTCCCCTTGTTTCCACAGATAATTTCTTATGATGGACACTTCTCTGAACCTCCTGTTTCTCTCGTCGGTCTCTGTGTTTCTGGATTTTGCCGGGATCTGTCCAGGTCAGTCTGTGTGTAGTATCCGGTGAGACGTCTTTCTGTGTCAGTAGGTTCAGCCCCTTATGGCGGTATCACACAGTGAGTGCGGTATTATCACGTCCATCCGCAGCTTCTCATCTTGTCTTCTAGATCATCACGTAGAAGATGGAGTCAAGATTTCTAGTCTAATAAATTGGAAGAAAAGCAAGAAAATTCCAGGACCACAGACGAGCTCGGAGAAGTACGACTTCCTGCCGTCGGTACGGTACATTATAGCGCAGGGCGTGAGGCAGGACCCGGGGAGAAAACCGTAGATAATGTAGATAATGTATCTTTGGATACAGACATTAGGAAGCTAAACTAATGCCGTAGACTGAATAGTATATTTAAAGAACAACTCCCACAAAAAAATGTTATTCCATGTCCTGCTAGAAATGTACATGAGGTAATCTGTAGTGAATGTCATTTTCTTACCAGTGTCTGTATTTGTGAGTTATATCTCCCTGATGTTTCTCATCTGTGTCATGTGACCAGCAATCAGACTCACCAACTCACACAGCATCTCATGTGTGGACAGGAAGTCTATTTCTCTGTGTATTCCTATGGGAGCCTCACTCTGAGTCTCATAGGAATGAATAGAGAAGTAACTGGCTTCCTGTCCTGGGTCAGTTGGAGGTCAGGGAGTTGGTCACATGACCCAGCTACAATTAGAAGAGAGGGGATAACTCATAAATACAGTCTCTGATGAGAAGATTACATTCACTACAGATTATATCATGCACTTTTCTAACAGGTCAGAGAATAAAAATTTTTGAGTTCTTCTTTAAGGAGCATAGTAACATCCCATTGATACACATGAGTAAGGGGGCGTGACCCCCACGTAGAATGGGATGTAGGCCTGCCACCAAGTCTTTGTATATGAAGGATACAATAAAAGGACTGGATGAATCGGGAGTATTTTCTATACACTCCGTCAAGAATATTGCGCTGCTGTCTCTACGATAAAACCGTAGAGATCGATGTTCGGGCCTGAGGACAAAGGCTCCTTTAAGATCAACACATTTACCACCCACCACAGGCTCAGGTCCCATTGTGCACTGGACCCGAGGTGTGCAGAATTATCCTTTCCACCAGGAATATTAACCCCCTCACTTTCCTAGACCACCAAGTAGATTGCCAATAATCCCCTTACTGCCCTAGACCACAGTGAGTACTAACATTTACCCCTTCACTGCTCTGGCCATGAGGAATATTGCTATTAGCTATTTAAAGCCCTAGACCACCAGTGATACACAATGTAACCCTTCATTACCTAGACCACTAGGGATACAGTTATTAATCCTATCACTGCCGAGATCACCAGGAATGTAGACAACAGACCTGAAGGTTACGGAGGGGATCAGGCTAAACTCTTGCACCCTGGGCCCATGAGACTTTATCTACGCCGTGCTTTGGCCTCCACCCTCTAAGGCCTTCTTCTCTTGCTTACATGTCCTTGATTTTTTCGTGATACCTTTCAGCTTCTTGTTATTTCTTGTAGATGAAGTGCAAGCATCAGTTACTGGATTTTAATCACAATTCATTTGACGACCAGTACGTCGGATGCTCCGATCAATACGAGACAGATCTCATGCCGAAAATTTTAACTCAGGAGAAATCCTTCAACCCGGCCTTTGGTTTGGCGTGGGACCGGGCAGCGGTGCAGTGGAGAAAAGTGAAGAGAAGAGTGAATCTTCCTAGTGAGTTTAGGGATGAGTTTGGGATAGCGATCATTGTCTACACCACAGACTGGCCGGAGAGCAGCCCAATCTATAGAGAACTCAACGGGAATGTGACCATGGCGGGAAAGTCCAGAGGACACTACATGGAGAACTTCCACTATAAGGCTTTACACTTCTACTTGACGCGAGCCTTGCAAGTGCTAAGGAAGAACTCGAAAAGACAAACGAGAACTTACAAGGTTTACAGGGGCACAGACAAGTCTCTGCAGGTGTCGGAGGAGGTGGACCTGAGGTTCGGGAGATTCACTTCTTCCTCTAGGAATATAGAAGTCGCTAAAGAATATTCTGAGGGATTGTTCTTGGAGATGACGACCTGCTTCGGAGTTGACATCCACAGAATCTCCTTCTTCCCAAAAGAGCAGGAAGTCTTGATACCGGTGGCTGAGAAGTTTCGATTTGTGGAGAAGCAAGGAAACACTTATGTTTTAGACAGCACATGTGAAGCGTGCAGTCACTTCAACTGTACGTATTTAGGAGGTAAGTGTCCATCTATAGAGGAGGTATTGTAAGCATCCAACTAGAAAGGACATCAGTGTCCATCTATAGAGGAGGTATTGTAAGTGTCCAACTAGAAAGGACATCAGTGTCTATCTACAGAGGAGGTATTGTTAGAATCCAACTAGAAAGGACACCAGTGTCCATCTACAGAGAAGATATTGTAAGCGTCCAACTAGAAAGGACATCAGTGTCCATCTACAGAGGAGATATTGTAAGTGTGCAACTAGAACGGACATCAGTGTCCATCTATACAGATAAGTGTCCATCTACAGAGGAGGTATTGTAAGCGTCCAACTAGAAAGGACATCAGTGTCCATCTGCAGAGGAGATATTGTAAGCGTCCAACTAGAAAGGACATCAGTGTCCATCTACAGAGGAGGTATTGTAAGTGTCCAAGTAGAAAGGACATCAGTGTCCATCTACAGAGGAGGTATTGTAAGCATCCAACTAGAAAGGACATCAGAGGAGGTATTGTAAGCATCCAACTAGAAAGGACATCAGTGTCCATCTACAGAGGAGGTATTGTAAGCGTCCAACTAGAAAGGACATCAGTGTCCATCTACAGAGGAGGTATTGTAAGTGTCCAAGTAGAAAGGACATCAGTGTCCATCTACAGAGGAGGTATTGTAAGCATCCAACTAGAAAGGACATCAGAGGAGGTATTGTAAGCATCCAACTAGAAAGGACATCAGTGTCCATCTACAGAGGAGGTATTGTAAGCGTCCAACTAGAAAGGACATCAGTGTCCATCTACAGAGGAGGTATTGTAAGTGTCCAAGTAGAAAGGACATCAGTGTCCATCTACAGAGGAGGTATTGTAAGCATCCAACTAGAAAGGACATCAGTGTCCATCTACAGAGGAGGTATTGTAAGCGTCCAACTAGAAAGGACATCAGTGTCCATCTACAGAGGAGGTATTGTAAGTGTCCAACTAGAAAGGAAATCAGTGTCCATCTATACAGATAAGTGTCCATCTACAGAGGAGGTATTATAAGCGTCCAACTAGAAAGGACATCAGTGTCCATCTATACAGATAAGTGTCCATCTATAGAGGAGGTATTATAAGCGTCCAACTAGAAAGGACATCAGTGTCCATCTATACAGATAAGTGTCCATCTATAGAGGAGGTATTGTAAGCGTCCAACTAGAAAGGACATCAGTGTCCATCTACAGAGGAGGTATTGTAAGCGTCCAACTAGAAAGGACATCAGTATCCATCTATACAGATGATAAGTGTTCATTTAGAGAGGCTGTAAGTTTCTATCTGTAGGGGGTTTAGTCTCTAATTAGAGAGGGGCACATGTGTATCTGGAGAGGAGGTTAGTGTCCACCTCGAGTGGAAGTTACTGTCCAGAAACATTTCACAAATTTTAGAACATGTGGCCATGATGGTCATTTTCTGCAGCAGAAACATGACGAGGCAGCCACTAGAATGTGACCTGAAGAGCAGGCTGTGCTTAGATTCAGAAGTTTTTTTAAAGAAATCCTGATAATTAACTGAGAGTTTTTGTATTTCAGATGAGAAACGGGATTTCCCTGTGTGCAGCTCGGGTAAGAATCTCATCATTATCTGCCTAATTACACATGAAATGTGCACCAAGGGAGGGCTGGAGGGAGAAAGGACATGAGGAGGAATTCACTCTCCCAAACATACTAAGTAGTGAGTAGTGTTGAGCGAGCATGCTCGGCTGAATACGATATTCGGCCGAGCATGGCGGCGCTCGGGACCACGCGGTGTTCGGCTGAACACCATGCTTGAGTCCCCTCCCCGCACGTTTCTTGGCTGCTACGATACAGCCAATCAGCGTACGGGGAGGTACTGGAATTCATTGTAATGCCGTAGCCATGTTGGCTACTGGCATTACAGTGGTTGGCTGGCCGGGAACGCGTCATCAGGTGCTATATAGCATCCGGTGACATGTGACCCGGCTCAGTCCGAGTCAGGAAGAGCTGCTGCAAGGAGGGACAGATAGTGTAGGGATAGAAATTGGCTAGGCAGGGTTAGTTGTTCATTACAGGGCTAGTTGTACATTACTACATTGTACTGCACACGCTGCGCAGCTGGTGTTAAGATTAGGCAAACGTGCGCTTAAAAGACCCAAAAGTCCTTTTAAGGACTATTGTTATATCTGACTTCAATATATATTTCTTTCTTTTGGGGCAAAAATAACGCAAATTTGCCTGACCCTAACACCACCTGCACAGTGTGCATTATAACATTTCTGTATCCTATATACCTGACATCCGCTGTCATTTTTTCTGCCGCTAATCAAGCCGACATTACCTGTGTTGCGTGTGCATTATAACGTTTGCGCAAGGAGGCACATATAGTGTAGGGATAGAAATTGGCTAGGCAGGGCTAGTTGTTCATTACAGGGCTAGTTGTACATTGTACTGCACACGCTGGTGTTAAGATTAGGCAAACGTGCGCTAATTTTGAACCCCCAAGAATAATAATATTGCAGCCAGATATAACAATAGTCCTTAAGAGGACTTTTGGGTCTTTTAAACAGAACAACTAAACCTGCCTATCCAAATCCTATCCCTACACTATCTGTGCCTCCTTGCGCAAATGTTATACAGCACATGCAGCACAGGTAATGTGACATTACCTGCGCTGCATCTGCTGCATAACGTTTGCGCATTTTAAATATTTCTGCCATTCTGTGAAATTTTTTTGCTCATGCACTTAAAAAAAATCTGCGCTACTGTACTTTTGACAAACTTGCATATATACCATTTACTATGCGCAAGGCGAGCAGTAAGGGACAGGGAAGTGGGCGTGCTGCTGATGGTGCACGCAAAGGCCATGGCTCTGGGCGCGGTGAAACAGTGTCTGCTGGCAGAGCCCAAGAAACAAAGTCATCAAAAACTCCTAGCTTCATGTCTCAGTTTGGAGGGGGGCGCAAGGTTCTTGTTAGGTCAATATGTCAGGAGGAGGAACAGAGTGAGGTAAATTTTTTAGGTTAAAAAATTAGGGGTGAGGGCCTGCTGGTGAACTTCGAGGGCAGCCTAATAAGCAGTTTCATATGATGGAGGAAGAGGAGGAAGAGGACGAGAAGAGGAAGGGGTACATGATAATACAGTGTATTCAATACACCCTAAAAGCCAGATTTAAGGTTCCTTCATGTTCAGCCGCTTTCCTCTGGTGGAGTAGAGAAGTCAGGGGCAATCCAGACCTTGTTCATCTTGATAAGCGTCAACCTGTCAGCATTGTCAGTTGACAGTCAGATGTGCTTATCAGTTATTATGTCCCAGCAGCACTAAATATCCGCTCAGACAAAACGCTGGCGGCAGGGCAGGCCAGCACCTCCAAGGCGTAGAGCGCCAGTTCGTGCCACGTGTCCAGTTTAGACACCTAATAATTATACGGCACAGAGGGATCGCTGAGGACGTTGACACGGTCAGCTAGGTACCATCTACCTTTACCATCTTCCAAAACTTTCCCCTCCTTGTCACACTAGGCCACTCATCAGAACCTTTTCCACACGCAGAGCGTCCGCCTTTATTGTGAGCAGTGAGCTTTTTAGTAGACACAGAAGTGGGATGGTTACGCTGATAATGGCATTATCGCCGCTCACCGTCTGTGTAGATTCATCAAAGTTGTGTAAAACCTCACAGAGGTCAGACATCAATGCCCACTCATCGCTTGTGTAGAGCGGAAGCTGACTTGAAAGGCGATGACCGTGTTGCAGCTGGTATTCCACTACTGCCCTCTGCTGCTCACAAAGCCTGCCCAACATGTGGAAGGTGGAGTTCCAGCTCGTGCTCAGGTCACACAGCAGTCGGTGAGTTGGCAAGTGTAAGCGCTGCTACAACGTTGCCAGACCGGCGGAAGCTGTAGGTGACTTTTGGAAATGGGCACACAGGCAGCACAGCTTCACCAGCAGCTCAGGCAAAATGGGGAGGAAGAGAAGGAGGGGTTGCAGCCGCTACTGTAGGTGGCAGTGGAAATCCGGATGGAAGTAGGGCCCGCAATCCTCGGCGTGGGTAGCACCTGTGCCATCCCAGGGTACGACTCGCTCCCAGCCTGCACAACGTTCACCCAGTGTGCTGTCAGGGAAATGTAGAGTCCCTGGCCAGAAGCACTTGTCTATGTGTCAGTCGTTAAGTGGACCTTCCCAGTAACTGCATTGGTCAGGGCACGGGTTATGTTTCGGGACACATGCTGGTGTAAGGCGGGGATGGCACACCGGCAAAAATAGTGGTGGCTAGGTACTGAATAACGAAGGACAGCCGCCGCCATCAGACTGCGAAAAGCCTCAGTGTCCACCAGCCTAAATGGTAACATTTCCAGGGCCAGCAATTTGTAAAGTTGTGCATTTAGTGCTATGACCCGTGGGTGGGTGGCAGGGTAGTTGCGCTATCATTTAAAGGCCTGGGGTATGGACATCTGTACGCTGCGCTGGGACACAGAAGTGGATGTGCTTGCTGATGGTGCTTGCGAAGGTCCAGGTGCAGGGCGGGAGGCATCTGGGCCTGCGTCTTGGACAGGGGATTGGCTAGCACGTAACACAGGGGAAGAGGAGGCAGTGCTGGTGACACTCAAAAACATTAGGGGCGAGTGCCTGCTGCTGATCTGACCGTGTAAAATATTAGGGGTGAGGGCGTTCTACTACTTCCGCTTTATATACAAGTAAATATATGTTTCCTAACAATATTTCCTCTAAAATCGATGTTATATTCGGTTTTGGGGGTATTCTTGTCATTCTGTAAAAGTGGCGTAATACTCGGACAACATCGTTTACAGCAGCGACTTCGGTGTCCAAGATGCATCCAGACATCCTCCCCGTGCTGTTCCCAAACCATTTCTGTGGTGTTTCCACCATTTTCTGACCTTTTACTATGAACCAGACGCCCTCCCCTCTTCAGAGCAGGGGGTGCCTGGTTTAGTGCTCGGGTTCTCCCATTGACTTCCATTATACTCGGGTGCTCGGCCAACACTAGTAGTGAGAGGTGGTCAGGGGAGGGGATCTGATGTACAGGACCATATAACATAGGACATCCCATGCAACCAATCATGGGCAGGAACACTGAGGGGTCAAAGACAGTCACTGTGGTGGGGGTGCATACAGTATGTGTTACAGTCACTGAGTGTGGACGCACTGTACCAACCAACCGGTTTGACCTCCTTATATTCCTGAGGGTGTTATCTAGACAGTCCACTGTTTTTCACCCTTTAACCCCTATACAGAGATCTGGTCTTTGCTGCAGGGGTGTCGCCAGGACAAATTAGTGACCCAGGACTGGAGATATATAGTCACTGTCAGCAAGGACAGATCTATTCATGGGTCTCAGCTGGAAAGGTGTGGAAATCTTCACAGATCCATGTCTGATCCATTGTCACAAAAGTCCTGTTTTCTACACCTGTGGATTTTCGTGACGTCACCTTCCACGCTGAATACTTTTTCTGACAGTACTTGAGTACTGAATAAGACAGTCCACTGAGAGCAGACTGAGCTCCTGCCATTAGTCCTATCTATTAGCTATTATCTTCCCTAAAACTGTCCCTGTCTGAGTCTAAATCGCAGTACTGTGTGTCTGTAGATCAGTGTGCCGCTCTCTCTGTCAGACATCCTGTCACATCAATATACAAGCTTCCCTGGTTAGGTAGTGCCTATGACACGTCAATATCGTACCTCCTGATTGGCTTAGGCTGACTACATAGCATTATGGGCAAGTCTACTGGCCGAGTCCCCATCTCAGATTCAGGTCATGTGATCCTCCTTCTTCTGTCGTCTTCTAATCTGTAAAATGGTGGACACTATTTTGAGCTTTTTTCTGAAAAAAAAAGTTTAGGATTCACTGGATTTGGGAAATTGAGACACATTCGACTAGTTTAGCATCAATTCATACATGACGATGAGTGATATTAGAAGTTAGCAGTATCTGGTCAGGTGCAGTATATGTGTATAGTGGTCTATATATGAGGTGAGGTGTATATCATGACCACTGTGGATCTGGTGGTCAGTAATGTCTATAACGTATATATTGGGCTACTACCTACAGAACTCATTTGTCGTTTCCTTTCCAGTTCCCTGAAGAAAGCGCTGAGGAGTAATCTTCTATGTGACCTAAGATGTCAGCACCAAGAAGACTCCATCGTGGTGGTGAGGATCCACCGTGGAGAGAAGGAAATAATGAAATGGGGAAGACCCAGCGAGCAAGACCGGATCATCGAAGACACAGTGACCATAGAAGTGGTTGATTTGTGACAGGGGCCACGTGTCTGCGGCTGGATGGGCCCCCAACACTGCAATGACTCAGTCCCCTATTGTGTGGACCTATCACTGGTCACACTGGCTGGAGCAGCATTCACGGTGCACTGCTGCCAGATTGTTACCCCCTGTAGTACGGGAACCAGTAAGAGCTCGGACCTCACCGGAGGGATGCTGCACCCCTGTGTTACAGCACAGCTTGATATCATAGAGTAGTAATCATGGGGGTCAGGGAGGGATCCTCGAATTGAAGGATGCTATAGTCTCTCCCCAGCCTCTCCTGATAACAGAAAGCAATAGTTTGTATTTGGCTGCATTATCAGTGGAGGGGAGAAGGCAGCGGGCCCAGTCAGAAAGCAGATGAAGACTGACATCTAGTGGGAACGCAGGGTAACTGCATCATGTAATAACGAGCTCCAATAATAAAAGGATTATGCTTTCTCTATGATGTTATCACTGTGGTAATTAATGTTGAGCAATGAATGAGATGACATAATAATTCCCTACACGATGACAGCTCCAATCTCTGGGAATCTGTGGGTTGCTCCTTAGCTCTGCTCCATTATGACACATCTAGGACCAGTGACTCCAGATTAGCTGCACTGTGCACTGGTGTCCAAAATATATCGACCCATTATAATGGTGGCTTTTCACAGGATGTCACTTTTAACAGACAAATTACTGATTATCTCTATCATATTTTATGATTCCAAAGAAGAAGAAGAAAAGCAGCACTTTCAAGGACACAATAAGTGGTAGCGCGATGGGGTCATAACGTACCCCTTGTGGTTTTTAGCATTTTTATGCAATGCTTTGGGGGAGATTTATCAAACTGGTGTACAGTAGAAATGGCTCTTTTGCCCATAGCAACCAATCAGATTCCTTCTTTCATTTTCCAAAGTGGCTGTGAAAAATGAAAGCTGGAATCTGATTGGTTGCTATGGGCAACTAGGCCAGTTCTACTGTACACCAGTTTGATAAATGACCCCTATATCTATAATGATAATGGCCGTTCACAGGATATCACGCTCTTGATCGTAAGATTATTGATTATGTGGTCATGAATATGACACGATTCTCCCACCATTTTTTAGGGATAACCCCATACCTGAGAACACCACCAGTCATATTATTTAACCTGTTCAATGCATCAAGAGAAAACTAAACCTACAAGAAGGAGCTTCAGAGGGAGAAGAGGGGAAACATAAACCCCAAAGGCAGAGCTGAATGTGGCCCCTTCATGTCTGCTCGTTGGGGCCACACTCACTTAGTGCTGGTAATGTAAAGATCTGTAATCTCTCTAGTTACACTATCAATGCCCCCCAGGTTAAACTACTAGTAGAAGGCCTAGCATTCTGCCCCCTTCACACTATTTCTGGACCTCCAGCATCAAAAATATCTTGGCCCCTAGTAGTCGACTCAAGAAACACAACCCAACTGACAAACAGATGCCAGATGGGAGTTTCCATTGTGGGACGAGCAGATGCCAAGATATTGCACATACAGTTTATAGCTTCTCGTCTGCAACCTGCGGGACAACTTCTGAAATCAAGCGTCACATCACATGTAAATGAGGCCTGCAGTACATCGGTCATACCGCCCCACAACTACGTCATAACCGTATTAACCGGCACCGGCATTAAAGGGGTCCTCTCACTTCAGTAAGTGACATTTATCATGTAGAGAAAGTTAATACAAGGCACTTACTAATGTATTGTGATTCTCCATGTTGCCTCCTTTGTTGGCTGGATTCATTTTTCCATCGTTTCCATGGTTACGACCACCCTGCAATCCATCAGTGGTGGCCGTGCTTGTACATCATAAAGAAAAAGCACCAGCCTGTGTGCACTCCCAAGATCCCAAGAGGCTGGTACTTGTTTCTATAGTGTACAAGCACGGCCACCACTGATGGATTGCAGGGTGGTCTGTAACTATGGAAACGAGCAGTGTATAATGTGATGGAAAAATGAATCCAGCCAGCAAAGGAAGCAACATGGATAATCACAATACATTAGGAAGTGCCTTGTATTAACTGCATCTACATGATAAATTCCACTTACTGAAGTGAGAGGACCACTTTAAGAAAGGTTTCATTAAACAGGGGCTCTCAGGGCAGTGCTCTATAGAGGGGGCCACGTGTATAACAGTCCCATCGACCATGTACCACCACACACTTATAACCGCTTCAAAGTCTTTATGCATCTTTAGGATGTATAAAATAGGTTCATCGGTCCCCGTGGTCTTCATGAGATATCCGGAACCATGTTATAAAAATACTTTTTAACCATCACTTTTATAATTTCCTGTTTCAGCTTGGACTCTGCTGACCTCTAGTGGTCACTTTGTATCAACCCAGGTCCTTCAGCGAGAATCCCTTGTATATGTGACTCCTCTAATCCTATTAACCACATCATTCCCGGGAGCATTTCTAACTTTAACTTCACTACTAATAATTGTGTATTTTATCATTTTTATATGTTTTATGTATATATACATATATTAATTTTTTTTTTTTAAATACGTTTATACTAATTATACATGTATTTATTCACTTCTACTGTTTTGCTTATTCCCACCCCCTACTGGTTTCCCGTCATTATGTCTTTTTAAAGACTGTACACACCATCACTTGTATGATGTTTCTTGGTCTGATGAAGGGGCCAGTTTGGTCCCGAAACGTGTCACCTTTCTGCAATGAAGATAACGCCTTCACCTTCACTTGATTTCTCCGCGGCTCATCCCATATCACCTTCTTCTAGTTCTTCTGCCAGCATGAGGTGCTTGATGGGGAAGCCGATTCCTGTATGTGATTCTGGGTGTTGCGCTCGCCTACCCTAGCGGTCTGACCGATGTGCGCTGCTCTCTGATTTGTTTCTTTCTGGTCATTTCTTGAGATTCCAGAAAACAAAAAGAAAGGGCCCAGGTTCAGAAACACATTTTGGGGCAAGTGCTCGGTGTGGAGTCTTCTCATACATGTCATGTTATATAGTGAAATAATTCTACGTCCCGCGGCTCTCTGCATCGAGTGGTGGTCGTTGCCTTTTATGTCTGACACTTTTGACCGGCGGGATCGTAGGACCGCTCTGGGAGCGTCACATGTTTTGTCCATTAAAATCTAATCTATCATAAAAACACACCGCTCTGTGGAGAAGACTTGTGGGCCCCACGGTGAACAGTCAAGTATTCAAGTACCTCCATCTCCAGGTTCTACCCCAAGAATCGTCTCCTTTACCAAGAGATAATGTTCAACCAATATATCCCAGCAGAAGTCAGGAGGAGACCCGTCCCCACGTGAGACAGGAGAACATCAGGGCCACAAAAGTGAATTACACTAACCGGGTCAGTATCAGAACTTATTAGAAAAACACAAGTAGCGACTACAAGGACCAGAAGGACCTGCTGCTCGTTCACTGCATTTCAACCTATACTGTATATAGTATTCTCATAGTGCCCAATTAAATACCGCTATACTGCAAGCTGTTAGTTACTGATACCATACAGCACACAAAGAAGAGTGCTATATAGTAACTAGATAAAAAGTCCAATAAAGGGCTGATATAAAGATATAATACTGCCTATATAAGCATCATCCCAAAATGCAATAGTGTGCCCATAAACAGGGTAACAATATACCGCCATACCATGACCATATGGATGTTAACAATATAATGCTGTAGTGTGCCCATATACAGGGTAACAATATACCGCCATACCATGACCATATGGATGTTAACAATATAATGCCATAGTGTGCCAAATATACAGGGTAACAATATACCGCCATACCATGACCATATGAATAGTAATATTATGATACCATAGTGTGCCGATAGACAGGGTAACAATATACCGCCATACCATGACCATATGGATAGTAACAATATAATGCCATAGTGTGCCCATATACAGGGTAACAGTATACTGCCATACCATGACCATATGGATAGTAATATTATGATACCATAGTGTGCCCATATACAGGGTAACAATATACCGCCATACCATGACCATATGAATAGTAATATTATGATACCATAGTGTGCCGATAGACAGGGTAACAATATACCGCCGTACCATGACCATATGGATAGTAATATTATGATACCGTAGTGTGCAGATAGACAGGGTAACAATATACCGCCATACCATAACCATATGGATGTTAACAATATAATGCTGTAGTGTGCCCATATACAGGGTAACAATATACCGCCATACCATGACCATATGGATGTTAACAATATAATGCTGTAGTGTGCCCATATACAGGGTAACAATATACCGCCATACCATGACCATATGGATGTTAACAATATAATGCCTGTAGTGTGCCCATATACAGGGTAACAATATACCGCCATACCATGCCCATATGGATGTTAACAATATAATGCCATAGTGTGCCAAATATACAGGGTAACAATATACCGCCATACCATGACCATATGAATAGTAATATTATAATGCCATAGTGTGCCCATAAACAGGGTAACAATATACCGCCATGCCATGACCATATGGATAGTAAAAATATAATGCCGTAGTGTGCCCATATACAGGGTAACAATATACCGCCATACCATGACCATATGGATAGTAATATTATGATACCGTAGTGTGCCGATAGACAGGGTAACAATATACCGCCATACCATAACCATATGGATAGTAACAATATAATGCCATAGTGTGCCCATATACAGGGTAACAGTATACTGCCATACCATGGCCATATGGATGATATAAATGACCATGTAGTTCCCGGGTACAAAGCGCTCTGGATGCAGCCGTTCTGGTTTCTCATGTCAAATGAAAAATACAAATTTACAAAAGCACAAAAAGAAAAGAGAAACCGGAGGTGAGGTGTCGCACATTCATACGTCACCTGAGTCACCAGAAGTCCTGCCTGACCTACTGCTCTGCTATGGAGAGTGACAACTCTGCACGTGTCAGTCTTCACTGTGAATGTGATGTTCTATTCTGCATTGTGTTATCCCGCTCTCCGCTGTTAATTACAGATAACCTTATTATTCCTTGTAGATTTTTATAGTTTTTTTTCTCTGCACTCACCAACGACCTCCAGTAAATGATGTATATGTGTGACCTGCAGCAAGTAAGATCCCAGGAAAATGAATACCGCCATCACACGTTTCATGTCCTGTTGCGGCCGAGCTCTACATGACGTTTTTAGGTCCGCCATGCAATGTCCCGTTCCATAATACAACAATCAGGAAATGTCACAATGTTTGACCTGCTGCCCCCAATATTTACAATGCTGAGCAGCTGGCGGGATGTCGGGTCCTCGGGTGCCCCCGCTGGGAGAGCCCTCAGGGTGTCTATGTGGATATAGTTTCATCTTATTTTGGATAGCTCAGCTTTAATTAATTTTTTTTATTTTTTTATACTATTTTTGGGACACTGTTGTTATGTCACTGCCTGTGTTAAAGGATGGAGAAGCCAAAGGAGTCGTCATAGTGGTCTGGGCCAGATGCTTAATGTTGCTCTGTTCCCACCAGGTTCCCTTTTGCCTGCTTCTTCTGGGCACTACAAGACCAGAAGTGTGATGTCCCGACTGTGGTATCGCCCACTGCTGCCCCCAATATTCACAATGCTGAGCAGCTGGTGGGATGTCGGGTCCTCTGGTGCCCCCGCTGGGAGATCACTGCTCGCACCCATGAGCCCTCAGGGTGTCTATGTGGGTATAGTTTCATCTTATTTTGGATACACTTTGAGCTTTAATTTTTTTTAATGCTATTTTTGGGGCACTGTTGTTATGTCACTTCCTATGTTAAAGGATGGAGAAGCCAAAGGAGTTGTCATAGTGGTTCGGGCCAGATGCTCAATGTCACTCCTTTCTCCCCAGGCTCCCTTTTGATGGCTCCTTCCGGGCGCTACAAGACCAGAAGTGTGATGTCCCGTCTGTGGTGACGCCCACTGCTGCCCCCATTGATATCCATTTGGAGTTTCCAGTTCAGACTGGACTTGAGCGATCTTCCAGATGCCCTCACCCTCCCGATAACTTGTGATTTACTAAGTTAAAAAGTTAAGGGAAGAAAACACGGAGAGGAGGCCTCAGTCTGAAGAGACACAGCAAAGAAATGACCACAAATCGGAGCAGAATATAAATCATGGAGAACTTTGCTCCACAGTGAGGTCCTGGAGGTCTCCTCCCCCCCCAAAAAAAACCAGATCATAAACATATGAGTCTTAGACACTGTGATCCTACCAGGAGCCCGGTCTGATGAGCGTTACTAGGGATCTTCTCCTCCAAGAGGACCCCGGTGTAGAAGACACGAGACAGCAATGAGGTTTAGGAAGACGGAATTTTATTGTGAAATTATAAAAAGATATAAAACTGTAATAAAAGCATAAAAATCATCAAAACTTTTTGTAAAAGTGATAATAACAACCGAATACCTGGACAAAACCTATCAGATATCTGATGTTTGCATCGTTTCACTGACGTCATTTATTTTTGCAAAAAAGAAAGTTTCAAATTTATTTATTTATTTAGAGATTGAAAATGCCAAACGGTATTCGTAATCTGGACCGCAGGGGCAGGAGTTTCTCCTTGTGTTGGTTCTGGCAGGACGAACGTCTTTGGTTATTGGCCGGTGTCCACTATGATGGAGACAATGCGAGGACACACAGGAGAAGTGATATCACCGCCGGAGATGACAGGATCTTCATCCCTGAGAGAGAAGACTTCAGGACATTAGTACAAAATGTGGAAAAATAGCCGCCCTCCCCCCTCCAAATATAAGAACCCCTTCTGTGTGACAACCGCCTCCTCCTCCTCCACCACCTTCACCACCTCCACTCCTCTGTTGCACAACCATTGACATCCCTCCTGGTCACATGCCGTGTAGTGAGGCCCATAAAATCAGGTGAAGTACATATCCGTTGGCATAAGATATAGAACAAAGGCTTTGGACCAGTAGTCCACAATATTAGCCAATTAAAATACAGTTACAAATGATGCTCCACCCCCGAGGAGCTTATGAAATAAAAAGGAGTTGAGATTCATCTATAAACTTAATACTTCAGCTTCTATGGGTGTGAATCTAGAATGTAACCTTAGTGTTTGCTTTGACTGTTTTTATTTCTAAGGTTTTGCTCATTGACTGCAAGGTATGCTAGAAACAGAAGCCTTGAGGAACCTCTTCCCAAGGTGTCTCTGACAGTCGGGCACTCGACCTATTCCGGCTATATGTCAGGCCCATTACATCTTGAGGTGTGGCTGCAGAGAAGGACCTGTACTGGTCACCATTACATTATGGTGGGCAGTTGTTAAAGGCTATGTACACCTTTGGGGGCAATTTTTTTATTATTGCATTATACTTATTTTGAGCTAAAAAAATCATTTTTTCAATTGGCTTCATTAACAATATGGAGCCCCTTTTTGTGGACAGAGCTTAGATGCTCCACCAGCTGCCTGTGGATTTTTTTTATTCTCCGTCATCTGAGGAGCAGGCAGACTCCTTATCTCTTCTCTATGATCTTATGAACACCTATTATAGCTCAATCCTTAACTTATTGATAAGAATGTGGCTTAAATAAGTGTTTATGACCTCTCAGTATTTTGTAGATAAGAGGACAAAGTGAAAGTGAAAGTACCAGTCACCCAGCTAGAAAAACAGTTAACCCTTTGTGAACAGCTCAATATTTTTAATAAAGGCCAATTGACAATAAGATTTTTAGCCAAAAATGAGTTAAATGGAATAATAAAAAATGACTCCAAAGGTGTCAATAGCCTTTAAGGAGGTGGCTTCCAATCGCATGCCCTACAATGCCAGAGGCTGGACAACATTGACCAATGGGGACAGCTGATGAGCGCGTGAACGACATACATGTTATCTGACCAATAAGGAATCTGGGAATGGATTCCTTATACCAATAGCAGTAAAATCACAATACACTGCCAGACAAATGTATTACAGTGTACTGCACAAGAGGTCGCAGGTTCAAGTCCCTTTAGGGGACTGAAAAATAAGCTAAAAACGTGTTAATAAAGTTTTTAAGAATATAAAAAAAAAAACAAATGTTAAACTTAAAAAAAACTCTCTTCCCATTTATTATATTATAAGAAAAAATGGGACAAATGAAAAATATAAAGGTCACCTGTGGAAATGCAGCACTCCATCAAGGGAAAATGAATGGCTGTCAGACTACAGGGATGCAAATCAGTTCTAATGTTTTATATTTCATTTTTTAAAGTTTTTAGTTGTGTGAAAGGTGGAAAGTTTCAGACTCACCTTCACTCTCAATACAGGAACTGGAGCGACCCCCTGCAAGAGCAACCAGAGAGATGACAAATATAATCAGAGGATTCTCACCACTAGGGGAGCTGTACAACATGCACAAAGCTGTCATGTATTAACCCCTTCAACCCCGGGCCTGTTTTCACCTTCATGCCCAGGCCATTTTTTGCAAATCTGACATGTGTCACTTTATGTGGTAATAACTTTGGAACGCTTTTACTTATTCAGGCCATTCTGAGATTGTTTTCTCATCACATATTGTGCTTCACGACAGTAGTAAATTTATGGCAAAATATTTCATTTTTATTTATAAAAAAAATACCAAATTTACCAAAAATTTGGAAAAATTACCAAATTTCAATTTCTCTACTTTCAAAATATATAGTAATACCTCCAAAAATAGTTATTATTTTTCATTCCCCATATGTCTTCTTTATGTTGGCATCATTTTATAAATGTAATTTTACTTTTTTAGGACGTTAGAGGGCTTAGAAGTTTAGAAGCCATTTTTCAAATTTTCAACAAAATTTCCAAAACCATTTTTTTTAAGCACCAATTCAGATATAAAGTGTTTTTGAGGAGCTTACGTAATGGAAACCCCCCATAAATGACCCCATTTTAGAAACTACACCCCTCAAATTATAAAAAACTGCTGTTACAAACTTTGTTAACCCTTGAGGTGTTCAACAAGAATTAATGGAAAATGGAGGTGAAAATTTCAAAATTTCACTTTTTCATGTTAATAATTTTTTTCTTGCAAAACAGCAAGGGTTAACAGCAAACTAAACCTCAATATCCATTACTCTGATTCTGCAGTTTACAGAAATACCCCATATGTGGTGGTAAACGTCTCTATGGGCACACAGCAGTGGTCAGAAGGGAAGGAGCGCCATACGGATTTTGGAGGCAGATTTTGCTAGAATGGTTTTTAGGCACCATTTTGTAATTGAGAGACCCTGACGTACCCCTACAGTGGAAACCCTCAAAAAGTGACCCCATTTTGGAAACTACACCCTTCAAAGAATATATTAAGGGGGGTACTGGCCACTTTGACCCCCTAAGCGTTTTATGGAATTTGGAAACACTTGGCTGTGAAAATGAAAAGTTTCATTTCTTCCAATAAAATGTTGCTTTAGCCCCAAATTTTTCATTTTCACAAGGGGTAACAGGAGAAAAACACCCCATAATTTGTTCCCCATTTTTTCCTGAATACGGCAACACCCCATATGTGGTGGTAAACTGCTGTGGGGGCACATGGCAGGACTCAGAACAGAAAGAGCGCCATATGGATTTTGCAGCACAGATTTTGATGGATTGTTTTTTTTTTTGAGTTATTGTCTTATGTGGGGGGCTCATTTTTTGCAGGACGAGGTGACGTTTTCATTGGTACCATTTTGGGGTACATAAGACTTTTTGATCGCCTGCTATTACACTTTTTGTGAGGCAAAGTGAAAAAAAAATGGCTGTTATGGCATAGTTTTTTTAAATTTTTTTTTACAGCATTCACCTGGGGGGCCATCTCATGTAATAGTTTTATAGAGCAGGTTGTTACGGACGCGGTGATACCCAATATGTCTAACATTTTTATTTTTGGAAAGTTTTACACATTAGATGCATTTTTGAACAGAATAAAATCATTTTTTTGTGTTGCTATATTCTGAGAGCCATATTTTTTTTATTTTTCAGGCGATTGTCTCAGGTAGGGTCTACATTTCTGCGAGACAAGATGACGGTTTGATTGGTACCATTTTGGGGTAAATACGCCTTTTTGATCGCCTGCTATTACACTTTTAGTAAGGGAATGTGACCAAAAAAAGGCTGTTTTGGCACAGTTTTTTTTTTTTTTTTTTACTGCGTTCACCTGGCGGGGTGGATCATGTGCTATTTTTATAGAGCTGGTCGATACGGAAGCGGCGATACCTAATATGTCTATTTTTATTTTTTTCACTATTTTTTACAAATTTTTTTATATTATTTTGTGAAAAGGACGCTTTTTTGCTTTTTTTGGAACTTGAAACTTTATTTTTTGTAAAACTTTATTTTTTCACTTTTTTTCACTTTCTTTTTTTACACTTTTTTATCTTTTGGGGTCTGATCCCCTTTACAATGCAGTACAATACTTCTGTATTGTAATGCATTGGCTGGAAGTGTATTACACACAGTAATACAGGGGGCTGGATCTCACAGGCTTCCGTAGATAGCAGCCGGATGCCTAAGGAAGGCATCCGGCTGCTATCTAAGCCATCGGGTCCCCATCACAGCAGCGCGGGGACCCGATGGACACCCGCTCCGACCGCCCGCATAGCATGTGCCACGGTCATCGCTGACCGCGGCACATGAAGGGTTAATACTCCCGCATCGTTGTTTTCACCGATGCGGGCGTACGCAGCAGGGGTCCGGCTACTGGGAACAGCCGCCCCCCCGCAGCTGATCGGGCGGGAGCAGCTCCTGCACCTGCCTGATCAGCGTGCCATAGTACTACGGCGCTGGTCGGAAACTTACCAGTACTAAGGCGCTGGTCGGGAAGGGGTTAATGGTGGAAATGCTGTCCTCCTTCTATTGAAGAGTTTTTGTGTATTTTGTGAATATGTCTGCAGAATAGTGAATGCAGCTCTGCAGTATAATACAGGATGTAACTCAGGATCAGTACAGGATAAGTAATGTATGTACACAGTGACTGCACCAGCAGAATAGTGAGTGCAGCTCTGGAGTATAATACAGGATAAGTAATGTATGTACACAGTGACTGCAGCAGCAGAATAGTGAGTGCAGCTCTGGAATATAATACAGGATAAGTAATGTATGTACACAGTGACTGCAAACAGCAGAATAGTGAGTGCAGCTCTGGAGTATAATACAGGATGTAACTCAGGATCAGTACAGGATAAGTAATGTATGTACACAGTGACTGCAGCAGCAGAATAGTGCGTGCAGCTCTGGAGTATAATACAGGATATAACTCAGGATCAGTACAGGATAAGTAATGTATGTACACAGTGACTGCACCAGCAGAATAGTGAGTACAGCTCTGGAGTATAATACAGGATGTAACTCAGGATCAGTACAGGATAAGTAATGTATGTACACAGTGACTGCACCAGCAGAATAGTGAGTGCAGCTCTGGAGTATAATACAGGATGTAACTCAGGATCAGTACAGGATAAGTAATGTATGTACACAGTGACTGCACCAGCAGAATAGTGAGTGCAGCTCTGGAGTATAATACAGGATATAACTCAGGATCAGTACAGGATAAGTAATATATGTACACAGTGACTGCACCAGCAGAATAGTGAGTGCAGCTCTGGAGTATAATACATATATATGGGGTTCAGGGTGTCTGGGCTTTTATGAAGTTGTCATTCTCACCTTTCAGTAGATATTCACAGTTGTAGTAATGACATCTCTTCTTGGTCGTCTTAAGAATAAATCTTTGTTTTTTTTCTTCCTCGGTAAAGTCGGTCACTTGCAAAATTTCATCCACAGGAATGAGAATCTCCTCTTGTTCTGGTTTGTAAGAAAACCTTTTAACATCAACCCCAAAGCAGCTGGAGAAGGTGAAAAATGCGTCTGTCCCAAAATTTTCTGCAATAGTCCTGTTGGTGGAGCTGGAGGAGAATTGTCCAAATCGTATTTTATCCCCTATGGCGGGCTCATTGAAACGCACCCCTCTCAGTCCCCTGTAAACCTCCCATGTCCTCCACCAGCAGCTGCTGCTCAGGAGCCTCAGGCCTCGTGTGAGGTAGAAGTGCAGAGAGTAATATTTGAATGCGGAAGGATTGAAATTTCTCACTGCTGTGTTAAAGTCGGAGAAGACCTTGCTGTCATTGTTGGTGTAGGCCATGATGGCTATGCCGTACTCATCCTTGAACCCCAGGGGTACACTAAGGTTCATTGTCTGCCATCTGCTTGTTGCATTGTCCCAAGTGCCACCAAATTCCTCGTCCTTCTTTTCTTCATTGAGCAGTTTGGTTCTCACTTCTTCCTCCATTTCATCCATGCATCCTTCATACTGGTCATCAAAGGCATTGATGGCCATGTCCAGGTTAAAGGTTTGTGTCTGTAATGATAGAAATATAGGAATCTTTGGTAACCATGGGCACTACAGTAACCGTAAAGAATCATACAGAACGTGTTTTGAGGCAGCCATTATGAGGCCACTGGAGAGGGAGACTGGGAACCTAAGAAGGGATTTCCTTCTCGAGAGATGCTGCAAGGACACCAAGCAAGGAAAAGGGGGGGTGACCGGATGACAGGTTTGGATTAGTATACCAGAACAGTAGGAGACCCTCGGGTGGGCCACAATAATGGACCCCAAAACCAATGTGCCCTCTAAGCCTGTACCCCTGGAGGTCATTGTCAATAAAATGGTTACTGTAACGTAAGTCCTGTATCCCTCATGGTTTACTGCAGTGAAGGGGCCAAGGTCTGTATCCCTGGTGATTTAGGGAATTAATAGGGTTAATGTCCCTTTCCCCAAGTGGATTAGAGCAGTGATGGGGTTAATGTCTGTATCCCTGGTGATTAAGGACAGTAAAGGAGTCAATGTTTGCACCTCTGGTGGCTAAGGACAGTAAGGTGGATGATGTTTGAATTCCTGGAGGTCTATGGCAGTAAAGAGAAGAAGAAAAGAAAGATTTAGGGATCCGCTCCTCGGGGGCCGTCATTCACACCACCTGAGGATCGGTTTTCTGCATGTCTTGTCCGGTCTTCTGATTACCTGGCGATCACTTCAGCAGTGCCGGCCAGGAACCAAGGCTGCGGCCTAGGACCCCCATTTTGTGTCCTGGTGTTGAATATAAACAGCAAGGCAAAAACAGCTCACATCAGCTAAAGGTAAGCCAATGAGCTCTCCTCATATATCCCACACATTTTCTATGGCAGGCTTTAGTGTCAGTATCTCTGGTGGTCTAGGGAAGTGAAATGGTTAATGTCGATATTCCTAGTGGTCATGAGCAGTAAGGGGGTTAATATCAATATTCCTTGTAGTCTATAGCAGCAATTCAGTTAATATCTATACAAGGTGGTCTAGAACAGCCACAGGGGTAATTCAAGAATCTCTGGTGGTCTTGAGCACTGTGTGGGAATTAATGTAAACATCCCTGGTGGTCTAGGCAGTTAATAGGTTAATATATCAGTATACCTGGTGGTCCAAAACAGTCAGAGGGTTAATTACTAGTGTTGAGCGAGCATGCTCGGCCGAACACTGTATTCGCTCGAGCATGGCTATGCTTAAGTCCCCTCCCCGCACGTTTTTTGGCTGCTACGCAGCAAATCAGCATGTGGGGAGGTACTGGCATTTACTGTAATGCCGTAGCCGTGAGGGCTACTGGCATTACAGTGATTGGCGGGCCGGGAACGCGCCATCGGGTGCTATATAGTACCCGGGGAAATGTGACCCGGCTCAGTCTTAGTCAGGGAGAGCTGCTGCAAGGAGGCACAGATAGTGTAGGGATAGGAATTTGTTAGGCAGGGCTAGTTTTTCTGTTTAAAAGACCCAAAAGTCCTTTTAAGGACTATTGTTATATCTGGCTGCAATATATATAATTTTGGGGGGCAAAAATTGTGCCTGACCGTAACACCACCTGCGCAGCGTCTGATGTATAATGTTTGTGTATCTTAAATACCTGGCATCCAGTGTATTTTTTTCTGCTGCTAATCAAGGCGACATTCCCTGCGCTACGTTTGCTGTATAATGTTTGAACATCCTAAATACCTGTGACATTCAGTGTAATTTTTTCTGCCGCTAATCAAGGCGATATTCCCTGCACAGCGTCTGCTGTATAATGTTTGAACATCCTAAATACTTGGGAGTCAAAGATGCATCCAGACATCCTCCCCATGCTGTTCCCAAACCATTTCTGTGGTGTTTCCATCATTTTCACACCTTTTCCTATGAACCAGACTCCCTCGCCTCTTCAGAGAAGGGGGTGCCTGGATTAGTGCTCTGATTCTCCCATTGACTGCCATTGTGCTCGGATGCTCTGTAGAGGACTCCAGCATCACCTAGTTTTCGGCCAGAGCACCCGAGCACCACGGTGCTATATCAACACTATTAATTACCATATCCCTGATGGTCAAAGACAGTATAGGCCATTCAGCTTGTGCACCAGCACCAGATATAGCACCTCATTGTGATAGTCTCATTCTCCGTAACCTCCTCTGATGCTTAAAGAAGAACTCCTGACAAAAATTTTATTCCATGTTCTGCTAGAAATATGCATGATGTAATCTGTAGTGAATGTCATTTTCTTACTAGTGTCTGAATTCTTGACTTATATCATCCTGAAGTTTCTTATCTATGTTATGTGACCAGCAATTAGACCCACCAACTCACACAGAGGCTTATGTGTGGACAAGAAGTCTAATTCTCTATGTATTCCTATGAGACTGAAAGTGAGGCTCCCATAGGAATGAATAGAGCAGTGACTGGCTTCCTGTCCTGGGTCAGTTGGAGGTCAGGGAGTTGGTCACATGACCCAGCTACAATAAGAAGAGAGGTTTTTACTCACAGAAACAGTCACTGATAAGAAAATGACAATCACTACAGATTATATCATGTGGGAGTTCTTCTTTAACGCATCTCCTAAAAACTCGAGACTTTTTTGTCCTTGTTTTCTACATCAAAAGCCCTTTGTTAATGCTGCAGCCCAGTGAATGGTCCCAACTGTGGGTCTATCAGACCTCTGCTTTTATAGTCCTATAGGTGACCCCTCAGAATAAGATATTATGGGAGATCTGCTCAATGATTGCTTTATAGTCTGGATATTTTTATTCGATTTGTGGCAAAAAACTTAAAAGATGAAGCTTGAGTTGATCCCACCATCCAACCCTCCACATGTACCCACAGGGTCCAGCAGCTCAGATACAGGGAGCTGTTTGGCAAGTTCTCACAATTAAAGAAGAACTCCGGCAAAAAATGTTATTCCATGTCCTGCTAGAAATGTACATGATGTAATCTGTAGTGAATGTCATTTTCTTACCAGTGGCTGTATTTGTGAGTTATATCTCCCTGATGTTTCTCATCTGTGTCATGTGACTTGGAATCAGACTCACCAACTGACACAGCATCTTATGTGAGGACAGGAAGTCTATTTCTCTATGCATTCCTATGGGAGTCTCATAGGAATGAATAGAGAAGTAACTGGCTTCCTGTCCTGGGTCAGTTGGAGGTCAGAGAGTTGGTCACATGACCCAGCTACAATTAGAAGAGGTGATAACTCATAAATACAGTCTCTGATGAGGAGATTGCATTCACTACAGATTATATCATGCACCTTTCTAACAGGTCAGAGAATAAAAATTTTTGCGGGAGTTCTTATTGCTATTGACTTAGCAGAACAGTAAATCAAGGGCCCAAAAAGTATTCACACCCTGTGCCTTATACACACAGTGGATTCGACACTTAGATGAAGTGCATCACTTTACATACAATGACCTGGCAGATTCATAAAATGTCAAAATGTCATAATTTGTATCAATTTTGAACCATATTTTCAGAAATGTTGTACTAAACTGATGACAAATCTAGAAACCATGGCAAGTTCTTACCTGAACGCCGATCACCAAACATAGAAGAATGTATCCGCCCCCGAGGAACCTCATGATGGACTCTGCCGTGAAAAAGGAGCAGAGATTTGACATTACTACTGGATAGAGCACTGGGCCATTTCTTATATGGTTGTTAAGTAATTGCTCTGTGGAAGGGTGTGAATACTTTTGTTCCATTGGTATATAGAGCATTACAGGAACTTCTCCATTAGCTTAAGGAGCCGCAGTGAATAGTGTCAGTATACTACAATAAAAGGACTGAATAGTGAACTTCTCCATTCCATGGTGTCCTGTAGAGAAAACAGCTGAGTAGGTGCTATAGTAGTAGTCTATGGGTGTCACCGTCTTTGGGGAGCTATGGACATATTACTGAGGCTTCTGGGGGGAATGGCAGCAAGAAGGATGACTAAGAAGTGTGTGCCTTGCCTTCAATGGACATCTATTGTCTGCGTTAGTTGTTAATGTTTCTCTGGCTCCATCTAGTGGCCGTTCCTACAAATACATTTTAGTTAGTTAGGATTTAGCCTTAGATATGTTTTATGTCAGCCTCCACAGCTGCTACCTATGACCATCCGGACATCACCAGCTCAGCCCACAGCAGCCATCTTATTCCATATATCCAAGACCATTAAAGACAAGAAACATCCATTGCCATCCTCCTCATCCAGACTTACTAGTGTTAGCTCAGCATTATGGAATGTATATTCATGTACATTGATATGATATACTATATGTAACCTGTAATGGGTCACAACATATTATCACGTGCTCCCAGTAAGTGCATTCCTTTCTTTCTGTTCTCAGTTTCTCCTCTACTTACAATAAAAGTTCAAGTTGGACGTCACTCCTGTGTGAATGAATTGTTAGGAGGAGCTTAGCTGTCAACTTATCCTTCAGGAGGATAGAACAGGGCGGGTAAAGCAGGTTCCCTTCATCTTCCCCACAGACTCCCATCATCTTCACCCCAGACTCCCATTATCTTCACCCCAGACTCCCATTATCTTCACCCCAGACTCCCATCATCTTCACCCCAGACTCCCATTATCTTCACCCCAGACTCCCATCATCTTCACCCCAGACTCCTTTCATCTTCACCCCAGACTCCCATCATCTTCACCCCAGACTCCCATCATCTTCACCCCAGACTCCCATCATCTTCACCCCAGACTCCCATCATCTTCACCCCAGACTCCTTTCATCTTCACCCCAGACTCCTTTCATCTTCACCCCAGACTCCCATTATCTTCACCCCAGACTCCCATCATCTTCACCCCAAACTCCCATCATCTTCACCCCAGACTCCTTTCATCTTCACCCCAGACTCCCATCATCTTCACCCCAGACTCCTTTCATCTTCACCCCAGACTCCCATCATCTTCACCCCAGACTCCTTTCATCTTCACCCTAGACTCCCATCATCTTCACCCCAGACTCCTTTCATCTTCACCCCAGACTCCTTTCATCTTCACCCCAGATTCCCTTTATCTTCTTCACAGTTTCCCTTCATCTTCCATAAAAATGAAAATGAGGTGATAAATAGATGATACTTCTGAAAAGGCACTTTTTTGGACCCTCTTTATCAGGGTCTTTTTTCTACCTTTTTATTAAGAATTCAACTGTGCCCAAAGTCATATGTACAGTATGCTCCAACCACGTGGGAAAACAAGAGGATGATATCTGTGCTGTGTGCCCCCCGCACTGCACTCCCACTGTTCCTGCTGACTTATGACCAGCACCACTGCTAGGTGATACAGCATTTCTTGTAATGGGGAAGCCTTACTACCTCTTACCAAACTGACTGTCTATGTAAACTTACTGTTGTCTGTCTTGTGATTGTCTGTAATTCAGTGTATAATAATTAACGCTGTAATATTAAGTGTTGTCACAAAATGTTGCTTTTGTTGTGTATGCTATAGAGCTTATAAAAAGCTGCTGGCAGGAAGTGAGTCAGTGTGTAGCTGAAGCCACATGGCAGGCTGAGGACCTTGTTACTGAAGAGAAAAGAGAATTTGGATGGAGGCATGGAGGAGGTTCCAGTGAAAGGGCCCAACAAAGGGGAGCTTCAGAGGAGTCTGTAAACAGTGCAGCATCTTCACAGAGACATGTTATTGATGAAGTTGTTGCAGCAAGCTAATCATAGCCCGTGTTCGATGCGTCTCAGGAGATGAGGCATGGAGAGACTAAAAACTGTGAGGACAGAGGACTACAATGTAAGAAACAGGGACTCTGACATTGCAGACAGGGGAATCACATCGGGAGGACACTCTGGGATAGTGCGAGGAAGTTTAGAATAAGGTGAGCCACCAATAAGTAGGGAGGGGGGCGATTCCACTGCTTTTAGGCAGGGTATACCAGTACTTCTAGGGTAAGAATCCCCAAAACTCAGCCTAAAAGAAGCAACAATATCCTCTGATGGCAACGTGGTACCTGGATGGCCACCCAAGGCATCTGATTCTCCAGACTTTAGACGTTGGAACTACCAAACTCCATTGTTACTCAGCAAGCAACAAAACCGTGAGAGTCCACATTTGATTGCAGTGAAACTTGAGTATCTAACCAAGTATCTAACCAAGCTCTCTCTTCCTGAAAGTGTATTGGAAATGATCCCTAGAGGGAATAATACTTTTGATTGATATATGTTTGCTGTGTGTCTAGTGGGACTTATCTTAATAGCTTTAATTAAAAGTTACGTTTTAAGTAGGTTTATTCTACAGTGAAAAATCCTCTCTGCTGCCTGAGGCAAAAACTGAAATGGTGCCCCCCCCCGTCAATTTCTTAACCTAACCCCTTTGCCACAATGAAAGCGCTCATTGCCCATGGCCCTTTGGCTGCCCTCCCCCCTCATTGGTGGTGCACCCCTGCCTCCGTCAATACCACTATCACCACTTTCACTACACTGCCTCTATCACTAATGATGTGTGCTACTATTGTCACCACCTGCACTACTAACACCTTCACTATTAACACCATCTCCACCACCACTTTTATCATTTCCACCACCATTTCTATTATCTCCATCAGCAGCTCCTCTTTCACATCCCACATCTATGTCATCTCCACCACCAACAACTCTTCCATCTCCACCATCACCACCACTTCTATATGATCTCCACCATCTATACCACCAACATCTACCACCTCCATCATCTCCACCACCACTTTTATCATTTCCACCTCCATTTCTATTATCTCCATCACCAGCTCCTCTTTCACATCACACATCTATGTCATCTCCACCACCAACAACTCTTCCATCTCCACCATCACCACCACTTCTATATGATCTCCACCATCTATACCACCAACATCTACCACCTCCATCATCTCCACCACCACTTTTATCATTTCCACCACCACTTCCATCATCTCCATCACCAGCTCCTCTTTCACCTCCCCATCTCTATGATCTCCACCATCTCTACCATCATCTACCACCTCCATCATCTCCACCACCACTTTTATCATTTCCACCACCACTTCCATCATCTCCATCACCAGCTCCTCTTTCACCTCCCCCATCACTATGATCTCCACCATCTATCTACCACCACCATCTACCACCTCCGTCATCTCCACCACCAACACCTCTTCCATCTCCACCATCACCACCACCTCTATATGATCTCCACCATCTGTACCACCAACATCTACCACCTCCATCATCTCCACCACCACTTTTATCATTTCCACCACCACTTCCATCATCTCCATCACCAGCTCCTCTTTCACCTCCCCCATCTCTATGATCTCCACCATCTCTACCATCATCTACCACCTCCATCATCTCCACCACCAACACCTCTTCCATCTCCACCACCACCTCTATATGATCTCCACCATCTCTACCACCAATGTTTACCACCTCCATCATTTTCACCAGACATCATGTGGTGCTGCTCTCCCCACACGCTGATCACGTTCTGGGGCATCACCTTATCTTCTATCTCTTTCATTTTTAATTACATTTTCTCTGTCTCATTACTGGCATTTCCCATTCCTCGATGTCTAGTTCTTTTTAGGGAAGGACTGGTATGTATTTTCTATGAAGATCTGACTAACAAGAAAAAAAAGCTGGTCTTCAAGAAAGAGAACAACAGATGTTTCCATTCACTAACAGCATTGCACGTACAGTATGGCAAGATGAAAAAGAAATGTCGGTCAGCTGTCCGTGACAGTCGAGCAAGATCATCAGTAGTGCTACCTCCCCTCCACCCCCCGACCAGCCGGTGATGAGATTACTCGCTGATGCTCCATCTTTTTACATGTCATTATTTATCACTACATTGCTTCTCTCTGTAACAGTCTAATTTCATGGAGAGATCTCCTTTGTTACTGCACTTGTATATGTGACAGTATGCAGAGGGTAAAGGGTTAACTCACGGCCCTTATTCGGGTATCTCGCACCCGGGCAGGAGGGATGTTGGGGTTCTACAATGTTGTATTCTGTGTGATGGACAGAGGCTGTAAGGAAGGACAATACGTCTTGTCTGAAATACGTGAGCGTCTTCCAAGGACGTCCATCAAGTGCTTAAAAGAGGTGAAATCTAGTGTTGAGCGAGCAGGCTCCTCCGAATATGATTTTCGGCCGCACACCGCATGTGCTCGAGTGCCATGCTCGAGTCTCCTCCCCGCACGCTAATTAGCCAATTAGCGTGCGGGGAGGTGCTGGCATTCACTGTAATGCTGTAGCCATCTTGGCTACTGGCATTACAGTGATTGGCTGGCCGGGAACGCGTCATCGGGTGTTATATAGCACATGGTGACATGTGACCCGGCTCAGTCTTAGTCAGGGAGAGCTGCTGCAAAGAGGGACAGATAGTGTAGGGATAGAAATTGGCTAGGCAGGGCTAGTATTTCTGCTCAAAAGACCCAAAAGCCCTTTTAAGGGCTATTGTGTTAACTGGCTACAATATTTTTTTTATGTTTTGGTTGTTAAAAATTGCGCAAGGTAGCCTGACCTTAACACCACCTGCGCAGCTTCTGCATTCTAATCCTTTCTGTATCCTATATACCTGACATCCATTGTCATTTTTTCTGCCGCTAATCAAGCCGACAGTACTGTACCTGCGCAGCATCTGCTGTATAACATTTTCGCAAGGAGGCACAGATAGTGTAGGGATAGGATTTGGCTAGGCAGGGCTAGTTGTTCTGTTGAAAAGACACAAAAGTCCTTTTAAAGACTATTGTTACATCTGGCTGCAATATTTTTTTTTTCTTTTGGGGCAAAAATAATGCATGTTTGCCTGACCTTACCACCACCTGCGCAGCTTGTGCATTATAACGTTACTGTATCCTATATACTGACAACCAGTGTCATTTTTTCTGTCGCTAATCAAGGCTTTTGGGGGGTATTATTGTCATTCCTTAAACGGGGCGTAATACTCGGACAACATCATTCCCAGCAGCGACATTGGAGTCCAAGATGCATCCAGACATCCTCCCCATGCTGTTCCCAAACCATTTCAGTGGTGTTTCCACCATTTTCTCAACCTTTCCTAAGAACCAAATACCCTCCCCTCATCCGAGCAGGGGGTGCCTGGTCTTCTCCCATTGACTTCCATTATGCTCGGGGGGTCGGCCGAGCACTCGAGCACCACCTAGTGTTCGGCCAGAGCACCTGAGCACTCGAACATTGGGATGCTCAATCATCACTAGTGAAATCAAATATTAATGATTTTATTTTTTGCCGGAGAGACCTTTAATTAAATTTGCAGCCAGTTTTTGTATGAGCGAAGTACTCTTCTGTTTTGTGTCTACAGCTCCAGTGCAGACCTATGTGCTTTCTAGGAGTACATGAATTGGAGAAGTCTATGACTGCAGGATCAGACTACAGTCATGGCCAAAAGTTTTGAGAATGATACAAATATTAATTTATACAAAGTCTACTGCTTCAGTTTTTATAATGGCAATTTGCATATACTCCAGAATGTTATAAAGAGTGATCAGCTTAACAGCAATTACTTGCAAAGTCAATATTTGCCTAGAAAATGAACTTTATCCCCCAAAACACATTTCAACATCATTGCAGCCCTGCTTTAAAAGGACCAGCGAACATCGTTTCAGTGATTGCTCCATTAACACAGGTGTGGGTGTTGATGAGGACAGGGCTGGAGATCAATCTGTCATGATTAAGTAAGAATGACACCACTGGACACTTTAAAAGGAGGCTGGTGCTTGGCATCATTGTTTCTCTTCTGTTAACCATGGTTATCTCTAAAGAAACACGTGCAGTCATCATTGCACTGCACAAAAATGGCCTAACAGGGAAGAGTATCGGAGCTAGAAAGATTGCACCTCAGTCAACAATCTATCGCATCATCAAGAACTTCAAGGAGAGAGGTTCCATTGTTGCCAAAAAGGCTCCAGGGCGCCCAATAAAGACCAGCAAGCGCCAGGACCGTCACTTAAAAGTGTTTCAGCTGCGGGATCGGGCTACCAGCAGTGCAGAGCTTGCTCAGGAATGGCAGCAGGCAGGTGTGAGTGCATCTGCACGCACTGTGAGGCGGAGACTCTTGGAGCAAGGCCTGGTCTCAAGGAGGGCAGCAAAGAAGCCACTTCTCTCCAGAAAAACATCAGGGACAGACTGATATTCTGCAAAAGGTACAGGGAGTGGACTGCTGAGGACTGGGGGGAAAGTCATTTTCTCTGATGAATCCCCTTTTCGATTGTTTGGGACATCTGGAAAACAGCTTATTGGGAGAAGACGAGGTGAGCGCTACCACCAGTCTTGTCTCATGCCAACTGTAAAGCATCCTGAAACCATTCATGTGTGGGGTTGCTTCTCAGCCAAGGGAATCGGCTCTCTCACAGTCTTGCCTAAAAACACAGCCATGAATAAAGAATGGTACCAGAATGTCCTCCGAGAGCAACTTCTCCCAACCGTCCAAGAGCAGTTTGGCGATCAACAATGCCTTTTCCAGCATGATGGAGCACCTTGCCATAAAGCAAAGGTGATAACTAAATGGCTCAGGGAACAAAACATAGAGATTTTGGGTCCATGGCCTGGAAACTCCCCAGATCTTAATCCCATTGAGAACTTGTGGTCAATCATCAAGAGACGGGTGGACAAACAAAAACCTACAAATTCTGACAAAATGCAAGCATTGATTGTGCAAGAATGGACGGCTATCAGTCAGGATTTGGTCCAGAAGGTGATTGAGAGCATGCCAGGGAGAATTGCAGAGGTCCTGAAGAAGAAGGGTCAACACTGCAAATATTGACTTGTGCATTAACTCATTCTAACTGTCAATATAAGCTTTTGTTACTCATAATATGATTGTAATTATATTTCTGTATGTGATAAAAACATCTGACAAACACATAAAAACCAGAGGGCAGCAGATCATGTGAAAATAGAAGATTTGTGTCATTCTCAAAACTTTTGGCCATGGCTGTACACTGGGTTTGTTTGTAGTCTGTAACCATGGAGACACATAGGAACTGGAGACACCAAACGGTAAGAAATTTTTTTCGGATTTTTTTGTAGCAATAAAGCTGAGTTCACACTTCAGTTATTTGGTCAATTATTTTGATCATTTATTGTGAGACAAAACCAGGTGCGGATCAAAAACACAGAACAGGAGGAAATGAAATCATTACACCTGATCTCTGAGTAGGCTTCCCTGCCTAAAAGATTGATTGTAGAAGTATACACACCCACCAGTGTTCACATCAGGAAGACTATTTCTACGACACTCTTCAAGACAACCCCCTCCCCCATTACTGGATTCTATACCCCCCCAAAAAAAAAAAAAACAACAACTTAAAAATAAATACATGCACCAGATATTGGAGTGCACCGACCCAAGCCTTTAAATTGTATGATAAAACAAGTATGTGCCCCCTCTCCCCACTCTACTGTCTGTGCAGACAAATACCATAGCAGGTTATAACATATTGGGGGTCACTCACATCCCGGAGCCCGTCAGGTGGGAGTCACAGCGCAGCAGCTTCTTCTCACTGACCTTGTCTCTACCTCGACTGCTTCCTCCTCGTTTCTCACAGTTCACTTTCTGCGGTCGTCTTCTTTCTTTCACTTTCAGGATTAATTTTTCAGAAACATGAACATGAAGAACTGCAGAGACCACAGCGGGGGCCGAACTTCTCATTATTATTATTATTATTATATGGGTGCATGGGAGCAAAAAAACAGACCCACCATAACCATAAATCCAGAATCAACATCTATTCCAGCTTCACAAAGCCTGAAGAACATTTTATCTACATCCATGAACCAAAAACCTTCTGACCCAGCCCTGCTCAAACAGCTGAGATTTTGTTACAATTGTATCCAGTCTAACAATCTTCTGTGGATAGTCTATACATATTAGATAGATGACTACGGGGCTGCTCTCCCAGCACATAGACATTTACTAAGCAAATTATTTTACAGTTCTCTACTGGGAATTGAACCTCTGTGTGGCAGGCAGAAGACTTACCACTACACTATAGCGCTGCAATGTTGTAAAGATACGGTTTTCAGTAATACTGTTTTCTTCACTTGAATAGTATTAAATAAATAAAATAAATAGTATATTACTGCAATGAAGTAAAAGTAAGGCTACTTTCCCACCAGCGTTTCTGCTAGATCCGTCGTGGATCAGCAAAAAGTCTTCCATCATGACAATACAACCGTCTGCATCTGTTCGGAACGGATGCAGTTGTATTATCTTTTAAATAGCCAAGACGGATCGGTCATGAACTCCATTGAAAGTCAATGGGGGACGGATCCGTTTTCTATTGTGTCTGAGAAAACTGATCCGTCCCCTTTGACTTACATTGTTAGTCATGACGGATCTGTTTGCATCAGTTTCTTCATGCCGACACCAAAACGCAGCAAGCAGCGTATTAGTGTACGCCTCCAAAACGGAATGGAGACTGAACTGAAGCAAATCTGATGCATTCTGAACGGATCCTTTTCCATTCAGAATGCATTAGGGCAAAACTGATCAGTTTAGGACCGTTTGTGAGAGCCTGTGACGGATCCTTACAATGCAAGCGTGAAAGTAGCCTAATTGTGCCATTTTAATCTGTGCTGTAAACTGATCACTGTTAAAGATGTTTTTCAGTAACATTACAAAAATATAACACCAGCAGTCAACCTTACCGCTTACTTATATAAGTCAGATGATGACGTTCTGAGTTGACTCCTCCAGCATAACAGCGATCTGTGACCTGCACCCTGTGTTTACATCCCAGTGCAAGACTCATGGGGAGAGTCCATAGCATCAGGTCTCTGCTTCTCCTTCCCCTCCCCGGCAGGAACATCACAGATCTGAACAGAGTCCGCAGCCTCATAAGTATTCATTTCAGTGCACTGAACGTTAGTGAAGCTACGGTAAGTTGGATATGGGTTGGGGCAGTGGACCTCTTCCAGCAGATATAATTAGTTATTCGACAGGTCTTCATTAGATTTTGAACTATAAACCTTCCGTATGGCAGGCAGAAGAATTACCATTACTCTAATGACCTGTTCTGTTAGAAAAGTTACATTTTCTGTGCTTAAGTAGCTATTTTCTTCACAAGTATAACACCAAATACATAGAATATTACTGAAATGACAGAAGATGAATAACATATTATTTATTGTGCCGTCTACTAATCACCATAAATATTATATATATTGTACAGCTTTTTATGATGACAGAGATACCACACACTGATTTGTGATATTTCACAGTATGTATGTTAGAAAAACACATTTATTATAACAGCTTTTACTCTGTTTTTTTTTTTTGTAACATTAGTATGAGCGAGCCGATATGATTGCAGGCACAGAAGTCATGTGAGGTTTCATCCTCATCTGTTGGAGGATCCGTCCGGAATGTCTTTGTTAGATTCTGTCAAAAGTACAGGACAGAATATTTCATCGTGCCGCAGCTTATCCAGTAAAATGGCAAATGGCGGTCCGTCAGGGGCGTTCGTTTTTCCAATTTGATGGTATAAACCAGGGATCAGCAACCTCAGACACTTCAGGTGTTCTGAAACTACAACTTCCAGCATGCTTCATTCACTTCTACAGGAGTTAGAAGAACAGCCGAGCATGTTTGCATGCTGGGAGTTGCAGTTTCACAGCATCTGGAGTGTCGAAGGTTGCTGATCCCTTATATAAACAAACTGTAGTGCTCCAAAGTGGATGCAAGATTTTAGTGCGTTTATTATGATACATTTGTGGCAAAACAACTGAGATGATTGGGTGTCCTGGCCGGTGCCATCTTCCTCCTCCTCATCCTCTTGCTCCTCCACCTCCAACTCCTCCTCTTCCTCTTGCAGTGGCAGCTCCTCATCCTGATTGTCCACATCCTCCTCCTGATCATCCTCTTGCTCCTCCACCTCCGACTCCTCCTCTTCCTCTTGAAGTGGAAGCTCCTCATTCTCATCTTCCACATCCTCCTCCTACATGGTAGATTTCCTTTATCTGTCCCTAACAGCTAGAGGGCAGACAGCAAGATGCGTCAACTGCTCTTCTTCCACCATGGTCCCTGCTGCATGAGCGCCAGCGTCTGTTGTAAGATACATATGAGAAGGATGACATCGTTCATGCCACTGTTGTCCCTGCTGATGAACTTTGTGACCTCTTTGAAGGGCTTCAGCACTGACAGGCATCTTGGATAAGCTGTCACTGCCTGAGCTCGAAAGAACGCATGCTCCCTGCTGCTGAGGCGGTCTGGTGCATGACAAAATTGTTCACGGCTTTCCGTTGCTCGTACAGCCATCAAGCATGTCCAATGTTGAATTCCTCAGTATGTGTTATTTCACCTAGGTTAAGGGCGGCCATGATGTTGCACCTATTGTCGCTGACCACCATGTCCAGTTGGAGCCGGCAGGGTGACAGTCAGCAGGATATTTGCTGCTTGATGTACTTTAGCAACTGCTCGCCGGTGTGGCTTCTCTCTCCCAGGCCAATCAGCTCCAACACAGAGTGGCAATGCTTGACTTGACACATGTGATAGGGACGAGGGGTTGTGCGAGCGAACCTGTGCCCTGCTGCTGTTAGGAAAAGGCAAGCGTCCATGGAGGAGGCGGAAAAGTGCCTGGTGTGGGAGCCAGGCTGACACAATCGTATGGGATCTAAAGGACCTTGTCTCGTTGCTGGGGTGCTGTTTTGCTGCTGTTGTGAAAAACATTGACCAAGTGGGCCATGAAAGTTATATACTATCCCTAAGAACTGCTCCAGGTGTCCACCATGGTGTGAACCTTGCTGTACATTGAGAATTGCAGGGAGTGCCCCAAAGTACAAGACAGAGATGGCTTTTTGGGAGAAATAATGCCGACTAGGAATCTTCCAACAAGGCTGAGCGCACTTAATGGTACGGAAGCTACTGCACCGCCAGCAATTTTTGTGCACTATCTGATTGTTGGACATGTAGAGTTGTTTCCTGGCCACGTAATCAGTTATCGATGACTGACAATGGAGCGGAGGAGAAGGAGGAGGAGTCTGAGCGGGAGAAGCAGAAAGGGATGATGTCAATGTGAAAGAAATGTTTGTGTTTGCCTGCCCACATCTTATTATGTTCTTGCACAAGGCAATGCTTTGTCTTCCGGGAGATACTCGTGCAGAGGTAGAGGCAGCCGAACTCGGCTTAGGTCTGGCACATTTTGGACCTAACCCACCCACAGCATCAGCAGCATCACCAGATCCCTAAGTAGACGTGGCTCTGGCTGTTCTTTGGGAGGTACTTGGCCTCTGCTCTTTATTTCTGTTGCCATCACCCTCCACCTCTGATGTTGCCTCCCCCTAGGGACCCCTATCCAGCTGTAAGGCCCTGTCCAGCACACAATCGTCATTGTGAATGCCACTGGCCAATGCCAATACTGCAGCTATGGGTGACACTACTACCACCTGAGGTCTGCAGCCTCCTCCTTCACCTCCTCCTCAGGGTAGTACAAATGCTGACTGTTATCACACAAGTTGTCAACAGGGAGATTCTATTGACTGTCTGCCATAGGACATGGTTGGGTTTTCTTGCCACTTCTTAGGAAAAAGGAAGGCACCCCACTAGGAAGGAGCAGTGAAGACAGAGAGGACTCCACTGAAAGCCTTTTCTGAGGCTGCAAGGAGGAGGAGCAGGAGGAAAAAGCCTTCTCTGAGGCTGCAAGGAGGAACAGGAGAAACGCTGTGACCCCTGGCTCCACGGCATTGTGCCAGACCCAGAAGTCTGAGAGGAGTAACCCATCCCATCCACAATCTCATCCTCTTTCTCCTCACTAATGTTGCGCCTTTCCAATGCCAGCTGGTGCTGCTACTACCCATATTCTTGCTTTGGGTCTTTCTTTTAAAACCTTCCATAGCACTGACATTTGGACCTGTCCGATAATATTGTTCAGTACCCTGTGTATTCGTGTATGCTGGTTTAATTAAATTTAATCCAAAAACAAACAAACAAAAAAAAAATGAAATTCCAATTGTGTAGCGATAAACGGAAACGGACAATTGAGGCCTGACACTCAATTTCACGTTAACACTCACAGGTAAATTGCCGCCCTATCCTTTGTCTTAGTGTACTGTTGACCTGCATGCTGGTTTAATTAAATTAATAAAACAAAACAGTATGTATGCTATGCTAGATTGAGAAGAAGAGGGGACAAGGCTCTGGAGTTTGAGTTTGGGCATTAGAAGAGTGGCGGTCTCAAGTCCCACGCTAGCCCTATGGTTCCGGCCAAGGAGACCAGGACTACTCCAGTTCTGCAGATGCTATGAGTGGAGACATGTGGCTGACCATTGCCCACTTAACTCTGAGCCTCTGGACTGTGACGCTGGATGGCAGAGATTGTCTGTGTTGCGTCTCCAGGACCTGGGACTGAGCTGCAAATATGTGACTTAGTAATAAATGACTATACCGCCAAGGCCTTACTTGACTTGCTGGTAGCTTGGTCCCTTGTACATGTCATCTTTGTAGCTGGGGACTATATTCCGAACAAACATTTGAGTGTGCTTTGCATCCATGGGGTTATACTACATTGGATCCCGTGGCCCACACTAAAATTGAGACTTTAAAAGTGAGTCATATATAAAGTAGATGTGAAAGAAACTATTGCATGATGTTATCTTGGACTGTGATTTCACATTCTTCCGGGAATTGAAGAAGAGGAACTTTCTCTGCATTGAGTGAAGAAACCTATAAATGATGAAAATGTGGGGTTAAGTGAAATGCATTTTGACGATGACACTTTTTCTTTGCAGGTCAGAGCTGGGGAAGAAGAAGGTCTTTCTGCTGGTGAAGTGTCTGAGGATAATATTGGCACTGAGCAATTGACAGACTCTGGTAAATCACATTTTGCGATGAATAGTGATCTGGTGTATAGGGTTACCAAAATCAACAGTGAAATTACGAGCAGCTTCTGGCACCAAAACCATATGTGTGGCCTGGGATACATCTAGAAGTAAAGAATTATTGTGAGTCATGTCCCACATGCCAGACAAGTGGCCGACACATTTCCATAGCCCCTTGGTTTCACTTCCCATCAGTGAAGTGCTGCTCGAGAGGATTGCTTGGTATCACATCCCAGGTCACTACCGGCAGGTTTGTGCTAAATTTTACACGAGGTGAGAAGTCAGTAATGGTGAACCGCACCCCAGAGACAGGAGGCTTCTTGGAGCCTAAAGTCTGCCCTGTGTCCACAGCCAGTGCTCATATCCAGAGATTTCGTAAAGATTTTCTGGTTCAGACAGATGCATCTGATGTAGGACAGAAAGCAATTATGTGCAAAAAATGCATTAGCCAATAGAAGCCTGGTCACATGACCCTTATCAGCCAATAGAAGCTCACAGGTCCTTAGTCTCCACATACACACAGTTTTACAACAGGTTTCCATAGCAACCCAGCCATTTTTCTTTACTGTTGTCGGTCAGCTTCAAAGGGGCAGGACGCTGTGAGTAACACTGTTAAGAGAGCGGAGTGCTGTGGAGGTCACAGTTAAGTGGGCAGGCTGCTGTGGAGGTCACAGTTAAGGGGACGGTCCGCTATGGAGGTCAGTGTTAAGGGGCATATTGCTGTAGAGGCCACATTTAAGGGGGCGGGGTGTTGTGGAAATCACTGTTAAGGAGATGGGGTATTATGGAGGTCACTAATAAAGGGGCTGCCGCTGTGGAGGTCACTATTAAACAGGCGGAGCGCTGTGGAGGTCGCTGTCAAGAGGGTGATGGTGGTATGCTGTGAAGGTTTCTGTTAAAGGGGTGCGCGCTGTGCAGGCTCTGTTAAAGGGCAGGGAACGGTGTTGATCACAGTTAAGGGGGCGGTCCGCTAAGGAAGTCAGGGTTAAGGGGCGGGGTGCTGTAGAGGTCACTGTTAAGGGGGCAGAGTGTTGTGGAGGTCACATTTTAGGGTAATGGAGCTCTGTGTAGGTCACTGTTAAGGGGGCGGGTTATTGTCAAAATCACTGTTAACGAGACAGGGTACTGTGGAGGCCACAAATAAAGGGCAAGCCGCTGTGGAGGTAACTGTTAAGGGAGGAGGGGACTGTGGAGGTCATTATTAAAGGGGCAGCGCGATACTGTGAGGTCACTGTTAAGGCAGCACGGTACTGTGAGGTCACTGTTAATGGAGTGGGGTACATTGGAGGTCACTTTTAAGGGAGCAGGGTACTGTGGCAGTCACTGTTAAAGGCACAGTCGTTGTGGAGGTCTCTGTTACGGGACCCGGGAATGGTGGAAGTCATAGTTATCTTTTAATGGCACACACAAACATTAAATGAAATAGATGAAATATATCTGTACGAATATATAATATAAATATCACCCAGAATGCTCAGCTATGTTGGTAGTGGGATGTGCCACTCCCTCCCTTCCAGTACAGCTATTCCCCCTAGCCTGAAGCAGACCCAGGTGTGGCTGCTGGGATCATTACTGGGAAATAGACCTCAGAGTCTCAGTCAGTGCCTGAGAGCTGCCAGTCACTGTGTAAAGCCTGATCTACAAAGTTACAGAGAACATAGGTGAGAGAGAAGTCTGTGTATAGTTAGCGCCCAGACGGGCAGGTGTTACTTTAATATTTTGTGTTGTACTTTGTGTGCTCTGGTTTCATCTAAGTGATGGTGCAGCACACGGGTACTATCCTGGGACAGGGGACCTTTAAGGTTGTCACGGGTGATATCACGGGCACGAGGGTTACTATGGCGGCCTTGTTCCCAGGGTTGCCCGGCTGCAAGAATGTTCCCGTTACCCTCCTCGCACAAGGCACCAATAATTAAACCAATGCCAGGGGTCAAGGATAACGTTTGCTTTAATGCAGGAACCAATATGTTATACAGGTTACAGTCTCTCTGGTACACAGCCAGGTTTAGATGGTATGGATACAGCGGTAGAGTAGAGTGGCTTGACAATGCGCTGTAGCTTTAAGAGCGTAGCTGTCAGCTGACTTGAGATGATAGGAGTAGTAGTAGTAGTATAATAAGTAAGTACAGACCTGATCCAATAGTTTAGTCTTTTCAGCTGAGTAAGGAACGGGTAACTAAAGAACTTTGAGCACTTGAAATACTTAGAGAATGACGCTGCCCTCACACTCTGGGGACCAGGTGGAAGACGCATGAACCTTCTGGACGTGTAAGGCGGGGTAGAAGTGATCGTGAGTGGGCGACCTTCAACTCCTCAGAGGTCAGACAGTAGGTTGTGGAACTTTATATAGGTAGTCCTACTGAACACTTGGAAGAACCTGTGATGATCCTTACAGCTGTCTGGATGCAGTCTGGGTTAACTATGCTGGTGAAGATAATGGCTGAATAACTAGGCCTCAGGCCTGATGGATGGCTGAGATATGCAGGAGAGCTGTGCACTGTTCTCTGGTCTGAGGCAGAACCAGAACTAACTGGAATATTCCAGCACACTCCTTAGAGAAAAAGGAGAGCGGAACTAGCTACATCCTCTGGTCTGTCATTGGCAGCTGACAGGTAGCAGAGGGGTCACATGGTCAAGCACACTCCATCACATAAATGGCACGAAAAGGAACCAATGAGAGTACAGCAATATAAGGCAATGCAGACAATAATGTATAATGTGCAATACCAACTTTAGACACCAGATGGAAGTGTTTTGAGCTCACATATAGGGAAACTAAGAATGAGGGAGAGTTTCAGAATGCAGGCCTATACCTTTAAACTGGAAAAGACTAGGGAACCTAGGAATACTGAAATATCTCCGACATCTGCAAACATACCAGTCTGGGCCATTACATTCTCCCCCTCTTTAAGTGAGCCGTCCTCAGCGATCTTTGGCAGGTGGAGGACTACTATAAGAAACAAGCAAATATGAGGCACGTGCAACAATAGGGCAATGCAATGGAACAACAACATGAATAACATATATATATAAACTGGGTTGAAATGTCATTATGGTAGAGTCTCTTTCGGCAATATACAGTCATGGCCAAAAGTTTTGAGAATGACACAAATCTTCTATTCTCACATGATCTGCTGCCCTCTGCTTTTTATGTGTTTGTCAGATGTTTTTATCACATACAGAAATATAATTACAATCATATTATGAGTAACAAAAGCTTATATTGACAGTTAGAATGAGTTCATGCAGCAAGTCAATATTTGCAGTGTTGACCCTTCTTCTTCAGGACCTCTGCAATTCTCCCTGGCTGCTCTCAATCATCTTCTGGACCAAATCCTGACTGATCGCAGTCCATTCTTGCACAATCAATGCTTGCATTTTGTCAGAATTTGTAGGTTTTTGTTTGTCCACCCGTCTCTTGATGATTGACCACAAGTTCTCAATGGGATTAAGTTCTCGGGAGTTTCCAGGCCATGGACCCAAAATCTCTATGTTTTGTTCCCTGAGCCATTTAGTTATCACCTTTGCTTTATGGCAAGGTGCTCCATCATGCTGGAAAAGACATTGTTGATCGCCAAACTGCTCTTGGACGGTTGGGAGAAGTTGCTCTCGGAGGACATTCTGGTACCATTCTTAATTCATGGCTGTGTTTTTAGGCAAGACTGTGAGAGAGCTGATTCCCTTGGCTGAGAAGCAACCCCACACATGAATGGTTTCAGGATGCTTTACAGTTGGCATGAGACAAGACTGGTGGTAGCGCTCACCTCGTCTTCTCTGAATAAGCTGTTTTCCAGATGTCCCAAACAATCAAAAAGGGGATTCATCAGAGAAAATGACTTTCCCCAGTCCTCAGCAGTCCACTCCCTGTACCTTTTGCAGAATATCAGTCTGTCCCTGATGTTTTTTCTGGAGAGAAGTGGCTTCTTTGCTGCCCTCCTTGAGACCAGGCCTTGCTCCAAGAGTCTCCGCCTCACAGTGCGTGCAGATGCACTCACACCTGCCTGCTGCCATTCCTGAGCAAGCTCTGCACTGCTGGTAGCCCGATCCCGCAGCTGAAACACTTTTAAGAGACGGTCCTGGCGCTTGCTGGTCTTTCTTGGGCACCCTGGAGCCTTTTTGGCAACAATGGAACCTCTCTCCTTGAAGTTCTTGATGATGCGATAGATTGTTGACTGAGGTGCAATCTTTCTAGCTGTGATACTCTTCCCTGTTAGGCCATTTTTGTGCAGTGCAATGATGACTGCACGTGTTTCTTTAGAGATAACCATGGTTAACAGAAGAGAAACAATGATGCCAAGCACCAGCCTCCTTTTAAAGTGTCCAGTGGTGTCATTCTTACTTAATCATGACAGATTGATCTCCAGCCCTGTCCTCATCAACACCCACACCTGTGTTAATGGAGCAATCACTAAAACGATGTTAGCTGGTCCTTTTAAGGCAGGGCTGCAATGATGTTGAAATGTGTTTTGGGGGATAAAGTTCATTTTCTAGGCAAATATTGACTTTGCAAGTAATTGCTGTTAAGCTGATCACTCTTTATAACATTCTGGAGTATATGCAAATTGTCATTATAAAAACTGAAGCAGTAGACTTTGTAAAAATTAATATTTGTATCATTCTCAAAACTTTTGGCCATGACTGTACACATTGTCCATGAAGTGCACTGAGATAAGGCACTTAGAAGCAACAATAGAAGTCCCCTTAGTCCATAGGCTGGGTAAAATGGGAAAAAACAAACATGACAAGGTGCTTGGTCGAGGACCAGGTGCTAAGGCTTGAATGTTACTGAAGTTACTGACTTGGTGTAACAGGTACAGGAACAGGAGAATACACTGGTAAAGCTGGTGTTGGAGGAGAAGATAATAGTAGAAGATCCTCCTTTGTACAGAGCTTCATTCTGTTTCTGTGCACCGTCTGAGGAGCCATTCCAGGTCTTTTGACTTCATAGACATCTGATTCAGGATAGGGAATAGATGTGATGGTGTACGGTTCAGGTTCCCACAGAGAATCCAGCTTATCAGAGCGATGGTACTTCTTAAAGGGAACCTGTCATCTCCGAAACATCCCCTGAACTAGAGTAAGCGGTGTATAGTGTAAGTGATGCTGAATCCGAATATGTAAGTTTTATCTTCATACTCGCTTCCATTCCGACGCTGTGCTCCCACAAACCTGCAGTAAAATGCACTCACTGGACTCTGGTGCTCACTTACATAATGGAAAGGACTCAAAGAAGAGTCCTCTCAGTGCATTTTACTGCTGGTTTGTGGGAGCACAGCGTCGGCATGGTAGTGAGTATGAAGATAAAACTTACAGTTTCAGATTCAGCATCACTTACACTATACAACACTTACTCTAGTTCAGGGGGTGTTTCGGAGATGACAGGTTCCCTTTAAGCCATACTTTGTCTCCCACCTCGAGTGGTGTGGCAGTAGCTCGCTGATTGTAGGATTCTTCTTGTCTTTTATGTGCTTCTTCCATTCTCCTATCAACAATTTCTCTTGCATCTCGAATTTGTCTCTGATGCTCTGACACCCAATCGGTATTAGGTAAGGGGTTGATAGTGTCTGGAATCTGGACACCTAGAGCTCTGTCTTGAGGGAGTTGGCCTTGACGACCGAACATCAGGTAATATGGCGAGTAGCCAGTGGAACAATGAGTGGTATTGTTGTATATTTCAATCAACTCATCCAAGAGTTGCGGCCATTCTGCCTTTTTGGTCACAGATGCTGTTCGCTGCATGTTGATGAACACTTGATTGATCTTTTCACATAGTCCGTTCCCTTGTGGGTGGTAGGCTGTTGTGTGGAGTTTTTTGCTTTCGTGGAAATTACAAAGTTCTTGGAAAAGTTGGGACTCAGAAGCAGGTCCACGAGCTGTCAATACTGACTCAGGGCAACCATAGTGCTTGACGTACTCTTTGTAAAAAGTGATGGCTGTTGTTCGAGCTGTTAAGTCCTTTACTGGAACCACAACGACCCACTTAGAGTAGTGGTCTACCATCGTCAGTGCATAAGTGTACCCGGATCGGGTAGGGGCCAATTTCACATGGTCCAAGGCGACTAACTGATTTGGCCTGTGAGACTTAATAGGATGTAATGGTGCTCTGGCTTCCTTCTTGCCGGCTTTAGAAATGTTGCAAGCAGGGCACTCACTGCACCAGTTCTCGATGTCTGCTCTCATTCTTATCCAGTAGAATCTTTGGCGGATAGTGGCTTCAGTCTTGTGGACACCGAAATGGCCGGACTGGTCATGATAGGCATCGAGTACGATCTTGGCATCACGTCTGGGGATGAGGATTTGATGGTGTCTTTCGCCTGAGACAGGATCTAGAGAGTTTCTGAGGATTAAAGGGTTATTCTCATTTTAGACAATGGGGGCATATCTCCAGAACGGAGCCCCCGAAATGAATGAGGGCGCACTGCGCATGCGCAGCCGCCCTCCATTCATTTCTATGGGGCCGCCGAAAATAGCCGAGCTCCATAGAAATGAATGGGAGCGCACCGCGCATGCACGGCCCGGCTCCCATTCATTTCTATGAGCGGCCCGGGGAGCTGCGCCTGGTGGTGGCCGGACCCCCGGAAACCTGGGGTCCTCCAGGCGCAGCGCTCCCCGCTCCGTTCTGGAGATAGGTGCGGGTCCCAGCGGTGGGACCCACACCTATAAGACAATGGGGGCATATCCTAGTGATATGCCCCCATTGTCTAAAATCATAATACCCCTTTAAGCCTTTGTTGAGGAACAGCCTCTTTCTTTGTCTCCATAGGCGTCGAAGCTTGATATCAGGGTATGGTCTTCGGATTCTTATAGGGATTCTACCAGTAGAGAGGTAGTCAAAGATTTCTCCAAGCACTCGTGACTCATCTTGGATAGTCTGCCATCTAGATGGTTCTTGGAAGGGATCAGACTTCTGTTGAGGAACTCCATCAACTTGAGTCGCAGCAATAGTGTTCTGCGTTGCAAACCTCTGATAGAAGGGAGGCATCTCAACGTCTTCCCAATCGTCATCTTCAGGTGGTTCTTCCCCTTTGGGCAGACGGGACAGTAAATCAGCGTTCACATTGGTTTTACCACTGCGATATTTTATGTCAAAGCTGAAATTCGCCAATCTTGAGGCCCAACGTTGCTCGAGTGCACCTAACTGTGCGGTGTTGAGATGAGTTAGAGGGTTGTTATCTGTGTACACGGTGAAAGGTGTTGCTGCAAGGTAGTCCTTGAATTTCTCTGTAACAGCCCACACTAGAGCTAGCAGCTCTAACTTGAATGAACTATAATTGTTGTCATTCTTCTCAGCGCCTCTCAAACTTCGGCTGGCGTAAGCGATGACTCTTTCACGATTATCTTGCACTTGTGACAATAAAGCTCCTAGGCCTTGGAAACTGGCGTCTGTGTAGAGACGGAATGGATGATTGTAATCAGGGTAGGCCAGAATTGGATGTCAGCAAGGTTTTCAGGGTTTGGAATGCAGTCTCTTGACGTTCAGACCAGTTTACAGGAAGTCTTCTATTGTAGCTCTCACGGGGGCAACCACATAGTAGCTCTGTAAGTGGTTCTGCTACTTGCGCAAAGTGTGGTATGAAGCGGCGGTAATAGCCGGCAAAAGCGAGGAAACTTTTGACTTCTTTGACTGTACTTGGAGTGTCCCAATCCTTCAAGGCAGAGACTTTCTCGGGGTCAGGCTGGATTCCTTCAGCACTTACAACGTGTCCCAAGTAGGCATCTTTTGGCTTGAGCAGATAGCACTTGGAAGGCTTTATTTTCAGACCATGGTCGATAAGAACCTGGAACACTTATGCCAGATGGTTTAGGTGGTCTTCATAGGTCTTCATAGGTGCGTGAGTACACAATAACATCATCGAGATATAGTAAGACACTTTGGAAATGAACATGACCAAGGCATCTCTCCATCAACCGTTGGAACGTGGCAGGGGCATTGCATACTGTTGAACTCATAGAGTCCCATCGGAGTGGTGAAGGCGGTCTTCTCTCTATCCTCAGGAGCCATAGGTACTTGCCAGTAACCGCTGGTGAGGTCGACAGTTGAGAAATAAGCAGCTGAACCCAGAGCAGCGATGGATTCCTCTATGCGTGGGAGAGGGTATGCGTCTTTGTGAGTTATGTTGTTTAATTTCCTGTAATCCACACAAAAACGGATATTTCCGTCCTTCTTCCTTAGTAGGACGATAGGTGCGGCCCAAGGACTTTGACTCTCCTGGATAACTTTGGTATCCTTCATTTCTTTGATAACTTTTTAACTTGCTGGTAGTTGGCAGGAGGAATAGGCCGATGCTTCTCCTTGATAGTAGGATGGTCACCTGTATTTATTTTGTGCTGAATCAGGTTGGTCTTGCCAAAGTCAAGGGAATGTTTACTGAATGCTTTGCTATGTCGCTTGGCAACCTTGAGAACACCGTTGACATGCTCAATGGGAGTATTAGGGTCTCCAATGCTGAGTTCATCCCATCAGTGGGTATGAGGTCTGTTAGAGTCTTTGGAAGAGGCCTTGATAGACTTTTGGTAGGCGATGGTCTCTTCACTCACGATGTCTTCTGGGTCGAGCTGGTATAGCATGGCAATTGTAGTGAACTTGTGAAGTTCAATTGGTGAATCACTGAGATTGACAAGTCTTACAGGAACTTGACCATTTGAGACTGTTACGATGCTCCTAGCGGCTTTCACTAGAGGCTGGCCATCAATTTGGATGGAATCCAGAAGATCTTCATAGTCAGTGTTATCAATCCCTGGACGAACTCTGCACCAGATGAGGGTCTCACTGTTAGCGGAGAGGGTAATTGAACGGGCATCCTTGGTGTGGACACGACAGATCTCCCCTTTGTTGTTGGCAAACTTCTGCTGAGCGGTGAGCGCTTTTATGGTTTGCTGGATAGCTTGCCTATAATGGAATGAAGAAAATGGCAAAGAGGCATGTAAGGCATTCAACAGTTCAAAACATGACGTATGATATTCATGCCTAACACTACAGATGTGCTAACTCCTTGAGCCTCAGTAACTATCACACCTTGTCGAGGTAGTTCACGATCACCAATACATATGGTAGGCTTCCAGTAGCCTAATTGGAGAATGGGCTGACCATTACTGGCAATTAGTCGCAATTTAGTTTTACCACCTGGGCTCAATACACTAGGATCCCAATGTTCCTCAAATATGTGCCTGGAGATGATAGTGACTTGGGAACCGGTGTCAACGAGGTCTTCAAGAGGAACACCGTCTATCCATATGGTTACATACGGGCATTTTAAGAGAAATCTCGAAAACCACTGCGGTTGTCCCTCTGGGCCTTTGGTTTCACCTCCCGAGGGGCGGCCCTTTGGACTCGGGGTATACCGTTTAACTGAAAGCACTGGGACCTATAATGTCCCATGCGACGACAATAGGTGCAGTAAGGACGTTCACGTGATGGAAAACTTCCAGGCGGGGTCCTATCAGGGTTTGGACGGCTAGAGCGGGGCTCTGGAGACAATGTCCTGCTTACAGATGATTCACGGGATGATGAGGAAGAGTGTCCCTTTAACTCCTTTAGAGCCTGGCAAAGAGAGTCCACTACTTGAGCAAGTGTATCAGGAGTAACAGTGGTACCAACACTAACAGGTGTAGAGGTCTGTGCAGCTTGGACAGCCTGCATAGGTGAAACAGTAGGTAGTGGTGAGATGGTAGGAATTCCACCAGCCAGGTCTGGGGAATACGGAGTAGGAGTATAGCTGGTAGAAGATTAATCAGTTCCTATTACTCGCAGGGCTAGGACTTTGAAGTCAAGAAATGACATGTTGAGATTGTGGGCTGCTAGCATGCGTATTTGGCTCTGTATCAGCCTAGAGTCCACTCCTTCTATGAATCTGTCAGTGATGATGCTTTCAACAGCATAAGGGTCTATGGTGTCGACTTGTTGTAAAGTTCTGTATGCGGACTGTAGTGCAAGTGCATAGTCTCTCAGAGTCTCACCTGGCCTCTGACAACTGTCATAGAACTTTAGACGAACCTCTGTAGGTGACTATACTTCAAATTCTCTGTTCAGACGGTTGAGGATTTGTAGCACGCTGGATTTTTCGGTAGCTGGCCAGGAACATACTTCTTCAGCAGCTGGACCTTCAAGTTGTCCTAGAAGCAATTGAACCTGCTGATTAGGAGAAAGCGAGACAAGTTCAAGAGTGCGAAGTATTTTCTCTTTAAACCCAACAAGAGTGTGGGGTTCTCCTCTATAGCTCGGGAGACTGGAGGTTCCTATGAAAAATGGCAGGCCAGTAGCCATTACAGGAGCAGGGATAATGTTGGCAACAGCAGCCTGAGGTGCAGGAATATCAGCGGATTATGGGGCCAGACTGCTGAGGCCAGTTTGGTCATTTATTTGAGGATTAGACATGTTTGCAAAAATAGGTGCACTGTCCCTTTAAGAAAAATGGTGCTTCTGTCACTTTAAGAAATGCATAATTGTACAGCAAAACAGTCTCAGTTGAATCTTCCCCTTCTTTATGTATAGTACCACAGTAGAAAAGAAAATGGCATTTAGCTGGATGATGGTGCAGGCTGAAGATGCTGGCTGACAGGGCACTGGTGGTGCAGGTTAGGGACAGAGGATACAGGCTGGCACTGATGGCGGTAGCGGCAGAGAGCAGCGGTGGTAGCGCTGGGGCAGCTTCCTTTTCCTGAGCTCAGGTCCGGCGGTGAAATCCTTCCCCCCAGGTACACAGGAGCAGTGTTGAAGGTTCCTCCTGAAGGGCAGAGAATAAACAGGCCAGGCAACACTGCAGGTGGGCGGAGCTTGAGTGCTTGGCGCGCGGGAGACTCTGAAGGGCGAATTAACCCCTTGTGAGCCGCTCCGGCGGCGGGACCACACAAAAATGGCGATGGCATAAAACATACAGTCTTTGTTGCACAGTATATAGGCCTCCCCCTCTTTAAATAAAGTAATCCTTCTTCACATAAATCGCAGACAGGCATTGAGGGGTTAATGAGCACTTCTGGGACTTGTAGTTCCACAGATTAGCACAGTCCAGCAAACATACATATTGAGTAGAGGATTGACGCAGGGGCTCTATCCTGTGTTCGTGCCGCCACTTTTGCAGCACATGGGTACTATCCTGGGACAGGAGACCTTTAAGGCTGTCAAGGGTGATATCACGGGCACGAGGGTTACTATGGCGGCCTTGTTCCCAGGGTTGCCCGGCTGCAAGAATGTTCCCGTTACCCTCCTCGCACAAGGCACCAATAATTAAACCAATGCCAGGGGTCAAGGATAACGTTTGCTTTAATGCAGGAACCAATATGTTATACAGGTTATAGTCTCTCTGGTACACAGCCAGGTTTAGATGGTATGGATACAGCGGTAGAGTAGAGTGGCTTGACAATGCGCTGTAGCTTTAAGAGCGTAGCTGTCAGCTGACTTGAGATGATAGGAGTAGTAGTAGTATAATAAGTAAGTACAGACCTGATCCAATAGGTTAGTCTTTTAAGCTGAGTAAGGCACGGGTAACTAGAGAACTTTGAGCACTTGAAATACTTAGGGAATGACGCTGCCCTCGCAGTCTGGGGAACAGGTGGAGGACGCATGAACCTTCCGGACGTGTAAGCCGGGGTAGAAGTGATCGTGAGTGGGCGACCTTCAACTCCTCAGAGGTCAGACAGTAGGTTGTGGAACTTTATATAGGTAGTCCTACTGAACACTTGGAAGAACCTGTGATGATCCTTATAGCTGTCTGGATGCAGTCTGGGTTAACTGTGCTGGTGATCATAATGGCTGAATAACTAGGCCTCAGGCCTGAATGGATGGCTGAGATATGCAGGAGAGCTGTGCACTGTTCTCTGGTCTGAGGCAGAACCAGAACTAACTGGAATATTCCAGCTCACTCCCTAGAGAAAAAGGAGGGCGGAACTAGCTACATCCTCTGGTCTGCCATTGGCAGCTGACAGGTAGCAGAGGGGTCACATGGTCAAGCACACTCCATCACATAAATGGCATGAAAAGGAACCAATGAGAATACAGCAATATAAGGCAATGCAGACAATAATGTATAATGTGCAATACCAACTTTAGACACCAGATGGAAGTGTTTTGAGCTCACATATAGGGAAACTAAGAATGAGGGAGAGTTTCAGAATGCAGGCCTTTACCTTTAGACTAGAGAAAACTATGGAACCTAGGAATACTGAAATACCTCCGACACCTGCACACATACCAGTCTGGGCCATTACAATGGTAACTTGGATGTCGTGTATTCTGCTAGATGACTTTCCTGTTTATGAGGAAAAATTTACATTGTTTGGGTTTTTAACCCCCAAAGTGTAAGAGACTGTCATTGGGGACACCACCACAAGTACACAAACACATTACGCTGTATATACATAGGAACAGTGGCGTAACTAGAGTGCTATAGGCCCCAGGGCAAACTTTGGATTGGGACCCACGCCATGCCCAGTCGCACCCTCTGTGTCTGCGATTATTACACCCCCGGTCCCCGATCCCCTGGTAATGTCTCTCACTGCCCCCAGTAATTTCACCCACTGCCCCTACAGGTAATGCCTAGTGATGATCGAGCACCCCGATGTTCGGGTGCTTGGGTGCTCTGGCCGAACACTGTGTGGTGCTCGAGTGCTCGGCCGAGCACCCGAGTATAATGGAAGTCAATGGGAGAAGACTGGGCACCCCCTGCTCTGCAGAGGGGAGGGTGTCTGGTCCATAGGGAAACGGGAGAAAATGGTGGAAACACCACTGAAATGGTTAGGGAACTGCATGGGGATGATGTCTGGATGCTTCTTGGCCACCGAAGTCGCTGCTATTAAAGATGATGGCCGACTATTACGCCACTTTTACGGAATGACGAAAATACCCCCCAAAACCCAAGATAACATTGATTTTACAGGAAATATTGTTAGGAAACAAAGATTTACTTGTAAGTTAAGCGCAAGTGCTGCCAAAAATTACATGGGTGAGGCCCTCCGATACAACCGGTACATCAAATAAAGGAGGGCCTCATTCACATTGTGATATAATTGGGGGACTCCGACACTCATAAAGCCTATGCACTAAGGGAAAGGGCTGCCAAAAATTACAAGGAACAGGCACTCCAATACACCCTTTAGTACACATAAAGGAGGGCATCAGACACACCCATGAAAAATTATGATTGATGGCCTGCTGCTGACACGCAAAAACAATAGTGGTGATGTGCTGCTGCTGAGCTGACCATCTAAAAAATTATGGGTGACATGCTGCTGTGTTAACCATCTAAAAAATTAAGGGTGACACGTTGATGCCGAGCAGAATGTCAAAAAAATGTACGGGTGACACGCTGCTGCCCATCAAACTGTCCGAAATTTAAGGATGACATGCTGCTGCCGAGCTAACTGTAAAAAAAAATTTAAGGGTGACATGCTGCTTAGCTTAATGTCTGAAACATTATAAGTGACACGTAGCAGAGCTGAGCATATAAAACATTATGGTGCAGGCCCAGCTGGTGGACTTCGAGGGCAGCCTAATAAGCAGTTTGATATGATGGAGGAAGAGGACGAGAAGAGGAAGGGGTACATGATAATACAGTGTATTCAATACACCCTAAAAGCCTGATTTAAGGTTTCTTCTTGTTCAGCCGCTTTCCTCTGGTGGAGTAGAGAAGTCAGGGGCAATCCAGGCCTTGTTTATTTTGATAAGCGTCAACCTGTCAGCATTGTCAGTTGTCAGGCGGATGCACTTAGTAATTATGCCCCCAGCGGCACTAAATACCCGCTCAGACAAAACGCTGGCGGCAGGGCAGGCCAGCACCTCCAAGGCGTAGAGCGCCAGTTCGTGCCACGTGTCCAGCTTAGACACCCAATAATTATACGGCACAGAGGGATCACTGAGGACGTTGACACGGTCAGCTACGTACTCCTTCACCATCTTCCAAAACTTTTCCCTCCTTGTGACACTAGGCCTCTCATCAGGGTGAGGGTGCTGGCGGGGTGTCATGAAAGTGTCCCAGGCCTTGGAGATTGTCGCCCTGCCTCTGTTAGAACTGCTGTGTGTTCCCCTCGTCTCCCCTCCTCGGGAGGCCAAGGAACTACGTACTCTGCCGCCAGTGTTGTCAGATGGAAATTTGTGGAGCAATTTTTCCACAAGGGCCTTCTGGTATTGCACCATTTTGCTAGTCCTCTCCACCACAGGAATTAGAGATGAGAAGTTCTCTTTTTAGCGGGGGTCGAGAAGGGTGAACAACCAGTAATCGGTGTTGGCTAAAATGCGCATAACGAGAGGGTCACGGGAAAGGCAGCATAGCATGAAGTCAGCCATGTGTGCCAGAGTCCCAACTGACAAGGCTTCGCTCTCCTCACCAGGAGGATGACTCTCAATATCCTCCTCGTCCTCTTCCTCCTCTTCAGCCCATCCACGCCTAAGAGATGGTGTAAACGTGGTATGGCTATCCTGTGTATCGGTGGCAACCGTATCCTGCTCCTCCCTCTCCTCCTCCTCGTCCTCCTCCTCCAATTCGTGTTGAGAAGACGAACCGATGGTGGTCTGGCTATCACCCTGTGTAAGGTCTTCCCTCATTTCCGCCTCCTCCACACGCAAAGCATCGACGTTTATTGTGAGCAGCGACCTTTTTAGCAGACACAGAAGTGGGATGGTTACGCTGATAATGGCATTATCGCCGCTCACCATCTGTGTAGATTCATCAAAGTTGTGTAACACCTCACAGAGGTCAAACATCAATGTCCACTCATCGCTTGTGAAGAGCGGAAGCTGACTAGAATGGCGCCGACCGTGTTGCAGCTGGTATTCTACTACTGCCCTCTGCTGCTCACAAAGCCTGCCCAACATGTGGAAGGTGGAGTTCCAGCGTGTGCTCAGGTCGCACAGCAGTCGGTGAGCCGGCAACCACAAGCGCTGCTGCAGCGTTGCCAGGCCGGCAGAAGCTGTCGATGACTTGCGGAAATGGGCACACAGGTGACGCATCTTCACCAGTAGCTGAGACAAATGGGGGTAGGTTTTCAGAAACCGCTGAACCACTAAGTTGAAGACATGGGCCAGACATGATATGTGTGGGAGGTTGGCCAGCTCCAAAGCTGCCACCAAGTTGTGGCCGTTATCGAATACAACCATGCCTGGCTATAGGTTGACTGGTGAGAGCCACAGCTCAGCCTGCTCCCTTATGCCCTGCCTCTGCAGCGGTGTGCTGTTTGTCTCCCAGGCAAATAAGCTTCAGCACGGCCTGTTGCCGCTTACCGACTGCTGTGCTACACTGCTTCCAGCTACTGACTGATGGCTGACTGGTGCTGCAAGATGGCAATTCTGCATGGGAAGTGGAGGAGGAGGTGGAGGAAGAGAAGGAGGGGTTGCAGCCACTACTGTAGGTGGCAGTGAAAATCCGGATGGAAGTAGGGCCCGCAATCCTCGGCGTGGGTAGCACCTGGGCAATACCAGGGTACGACTCGCTCCCAGCCTCCACAACGTTCACCCAGTGTGCCGTCAGGGAAACGTAGCGTCCCCGGCCACAAGCGCTCGTCCATATGTCAGTTGTTAAGTGGACCTTCCCAGTAACTGCATTGGTCAGGGCCCAGGTTATTTCTGGACACA
>ONZH01030241.1:0-10688 GCA_900303285.1 Rhinella marina
AGACTCCACATGCCGTCTCCTGGTTGCCGCTATGTCAATATTAGGTAATTGTGCCACTCTGTGGCCTCCAAATTGTATTACTACATCCACTGCTGCTGCCACTTCCAGGGTCTTTCATTCTGCCACTCTGTGGCCTACTCATGTTTGGGCCTCTGCACGATTCTTTATAGCTGGCGCTAACATTGACCTGTAATGTTGAGTTTAGACTTGAGTTGTTTGGTGAGTTTTGGCCCCTTAACTGCCCAAATACATGAAAGTTTGCAGCGATTCTAAGAAGCCTGTTATGTGCGTGTCACACTGGCTCACAGTATTCTTCCACTACCACAGTAGAACACAGAGTGTACTCAAGCGCATTGCTGGCATTCACTGTAATGTTGATTTGTACGCTAATGCTACGCATTGTATGCTAATACTTACAAATTTGTACGCTAATGCGTACGCATTGTGCGCAAATGCGTACACATTCTGTTAATTAGCATACTTTTACAAGCAAAAGAAGTAAAAGAGGAGAAGTCGCTATTCTGACTTATTTCTATTAACCAGACACCGCTCCCTCTTCCGAGCGGCGTGGTGCCGGGTTTAGCTCCGCATTAGACTAACATTATGCTCGGATTGCTCAGCACCAGAGCACGCCCGAGCATCGAGCACAGAGTGCTCGCCTCAGAACTACTCCCTATGCATTTTACTGTAGGCAAGTGTTCTACACCACTATCCAGGCCTCCTAGCAGCCCCGGAAGTAAGTCGTTTTGCCCGCAGATTTGCACTAATTTATTCGGATTTAGCGATCTTTTGGAAATTCGGCGAACCAGTCGAATCGAATTTGTGAAAAATTCGCTCATCTCTAGTCACAGCCACTGCATGCCTGGAGCTTCCTGTGAAGATGCCTGGAGGCGTTTCTTCCAGAGGAGTCGGCAGTTTACATGAAGAGCAGGGGCCATTCAAAGTTCAGTTAGTATGGGAAACTTTCATTTTTTTTAAATAATTGTATTTAGACATTTTATTATTTTGGTAAAACATATATTTTCTTCAAATAAAGTCAAATAAAAAATTTGGTGAAGGGGGTCTCTTTAAATTTGAAGATGTCTGATGAGGAAAATCAATTTCCAAATGCCCTTTTAAGGAATTAATGTTAACCCCTTTCCAACCACCACTAACTATATACAGTGCCTTGCGAAAGTATTCGGGCCCCCTGGAACTTTTCAACCTTTTGCCACATTTCAGGCTTCAAACAAAAAGATATAACATTTTAAATTTTTGGTAAAGTGGGTCACAATTGTGAAGTGGAACGAAATTTATTGGATCATTTAAACTTTTTTTGTAATAATAAAACTGAAAAGTTGGGCGTGCAAAATTATTCCGCCCATTTACTTTCAGTTCAGAAAACTCACTCCAGAAGTTCATTGAGGATCTCTGAATGATCCAATGTTGTCCTAAATGACTGATGAAGATAAATAGAATCCACCTGTGTGTAATCAAGTCTCCGTATAAATGCACCTGCTCTGTGATAGTCTCAGGGTTCTGTTTAAAGCACAGAGAGCATCATGAAGACCAAGGAACACACCAAGCAGGTCCGTGATACTGTTGTGGAGAAGTTTAAAGCAGGATTTGGATACCAAAAGATTTCCCAAGCTACATCCCAAGGAGCACTGTGCAAGCGATCATATTGAAATGGAAGGAGTATAAGACCACTGCAAATCTACCAAGACCCGGCCGTCCCTCTAAACTTTCATCTCAAACAAGGAGAAGACTGATCAGAGATGCAGCTAAGAGGCCCATGATCACTCTGGATGAACTGCAGAGATCTACAGCTGAGGTGGGAGAGTCTGTCCATAGGACACAAATCTGGCCTTTATGGAAGAGTGGAAAGAAGAAAGCCATTTCTCACAGATATCCATAAAAAGTCTTGTTTACAGTTTGCCACAAGCCACCTGGGAGACACACCAAACATGTGGAAGAAGGTGCTCTGGTCAGATGAAACCAAAATTGAACTTTTTGGAAACAATGCAAAACGATATGTTTGACGTAAAAGCAACACAGCTCATCACCCTGAACACACCACTGTCAAACATGATGGTGCAGCATCATGGTTTGGGCCTGCTTTTCATCAGCAGGGACAGGGAAGATGGTTAAAATTGATGGGAAGATGGATAGAGCCAAATACAGGACCATTCTGGATGAAAACCTGTTGGAGTCTGCAAAAGACCTGAGACTAGGATGGAGATTTATCTTCCAACAAGACAATGATCCCAAACATAAAGCAAAATCTATAATGGAATGGTTCAAAAATAAACGTATCCAGGTCTTAGAATGGCCAAGTCAAAGTCCAGACCTGAATCCAATTGAGAATATGTGGAAAGAGCTGAAACCTGCTGTTTACAAACGCTCTCCATCCAACCTTAAAGAGCTCGAGCTGTTTTGCAAGGAAAAATGGGCAAGAATTTCAGTCTCTAGATGTGCAAAACTGATAGAGACATAACCCAAGCGACTTGCAGCTGTAATCGCAGCAAAAGGTGGCGCCACAAAGTATTAATGCAAGGGGGCAGAATAATTTTGCACGCCCCACTTTTCAGTTTTATTATTACAAAAAAAGTTTAAATGATCCAATAAATTTCGTTCCACTTCACAATTGTGACCCACTTGTTGATTCTTCACCAAAAATTGAAAATGTTATATCTTTTTGTTTGAAGCCTGAAATGTGGCAAAAAGGTTGAAAAGTTCCAGGGGGCCGAATACTTTCGCAAGGCACTGTATATCCAGGCAGTCAGTACGTATCTCCGCACGGACATTTTAAAATGTCTGTGCACACTAATCGTGCAATTGCAGGAGCTGGAAGCAGGGCTCCCCATAGAGAAGACAGAGTGACATCAGTGCTCCCCATAGAGAAGTCAGGGATGGGTTTTTTTCACCATTCCTGCGTTCCCTATCGCACTATACACAGCAGTATATAAGTGCTTTATATAGAGATCAGGTGCCTACAATGTGGCAGCCAAATGGGGGATACTAAGAGAAAAAACTGTGCAAGAGTCACATAAGATATGACTCTAAAGGTGTGCAGTCAATTGTATTTCTGTGTGGACATGACAGGTCATTTTAAGTGTAAAGTCTACGTTTGTTACATTGTTGTAACATTGTTACATTGTTGTGACAGATGTAGAGTCAACCCCTTTACAGTGCCTCCAGTAGTTGATATATGTTCCTCTATATTGCACCCAGTAGTTGATATAGGCCTCTCTATAGTACTCTAGAAGTTGTTAGAGGCCCATCTATAGTTCCCAAGTGGTTATCAGCTCCTTTATAGTGCTCCAGTAGTTGATATAGGCCTCTCTATAGTGCTCCAATAGTTGATATAGGTCCCTATGAAGTGCTCCCAGTAGTTGACATAGGCCTCTCTATAGTACCCCAGTAATTGATAAAGTCATCTCTATAGTTCACCCAGTAATTGATATAAGCCCTCTATAGTGCCCTAGCGGTTGATATAGGTCCCTCTTTAGAGCCCTAATAATTGATATAGTCCTCTATGAAATGCCCCCACTAGTTGATAATAGGCCCCTTTATAGTGCCCCCAGTAGTTTATTTAGGCCCCTCTATAGTGCCACAGTAGCTGTTATAGGTCCCTCCATAATTCTCGCTGTAGTTGATACAAACCCCTCTATAGTGCCCTAGTAGTTGATATTTACCCCTCTATACAGTGCTTGCCAAAAGTATTGGCACCCCTGCAATTCTGACAGATAATGCTCAAATTTCTTCCAGAAAATGATTGCAATCACAAATGCTTTGGTAATAATATCTTCATTTATTTTGCTTGCAATGAAAAAACGCAAAAGAGAATTAAAAAAAAAGTCAAAACATTGATCATTTTACACAAAACTCCAAAAATGGGCCGGACAAAAGTATTGGCACCCTCAGCCTAATACTTGGTAGCATAACCTTTAGACAAAATAACTGCGAACAACCGCTTCCGGTAACCATCAATAAGTTTCTTACAATGCTCTGCTGGAATTTTAGACCATTCTTCTTTGGCAAATTGCTCCAGGTCCCTGAGATTTGAAGGGTGCCTTTTCCAAACTGCCATTTTGAGATCTCTCCACAGGTGTTCTATGGGATTCAGGTCTGGACTCATTGCCGGCCACTTTAGAAGTCTCCACTGCTTTCTCTCAAACCATTTTCTAGTGCTTTTTGAAGTGTGTTTTGGGTCATTGTCCTGCTGGAAGACCCATGACCTCTGAGGGAGACCCAGCTTTCTCACACTGGGCCCTACATTATGCTGCAAAATTTGTTGGTAGTCTTCAGACTTCATAATGCCATGCACACGGTCAAGCAGTCCAGTGCCAGAGGCAGCAAAGCAACCCCAAAACATCAGGGAACATCCGCCATGTTTGACTGTCGGGACCATGTTCTTTTCTTTGAAGGCCTTTTTTTTCCCTGTAAACTCTATGTTGATGCCTTTTCCCAAAAAGCTCTACTTTTGTCTCATCTGACCAGAGAACATTCTTCAAAAAAGTTTTTGGCTTTCTCAGGTAAGTTTTGGCAAACTCCAGCCTGGCTTTTTTATGTCTCTGGGTCAGAAGTGGGGTCTTCCTGGGTATCCTACCATAGAGTCCCTTTTCATTCAGATGCCGACGGATAGTATGGGTTGACACTATTGTACCCTCGGACTACAGGGCAGCTAGAACCTGTTTGGATGTTAGTCGAGGTTCTTTAGCCACCAGCCACACAATCTTTCGTTGAAATCTCTCGTCAATTTTTCTTTTCCGTCCACATCTAGGGAGGTTAGCCACAGTGCCATGGGCTTTAAACTTCTTGATGACACTGCGCACGGTAGACACAGGAACATTCAGGTCTTTGGAGATAGACTTGTAGCCTTGAGATTGCTCATGCTTCCTCACAATTTTGCTTCTCAAGTCCTCAGACAGTTCTTTGGTCTTCTTTCTTTTCTCCATGCTCAATGTGGTACACACAAAGACACAGGACAGAGGTTGAGTCAACTTTAATCCATTTCAACTGGCTGCAAGTGTGATTTAGTTATTGCCACCACCTGTTATGTGCCACAGGTAAGTAACAGGTGCTGTTAATTACACAAATTAGAGAAGCATCACATGATTTTTCAAAGGGTGCCAATACTTTTGTCCACCCCCTTTTTTATGTTTGGTGTGGAATTATATCCAATTTGGCTTTTTGACAGTTCTTTTTGTGGTTTTCCATTGAAGACAAATTAAATGAAGATATTATTACCAAAGCATCTGTGATTGCAATCATTTTCTGGAAGAAATTGAGTATTATCTGACAAAATTGCAGGGGTGCCAATACTTTTGGCCAGCACTGTAGATCCCCAATAGTTGATATAGGTCCCTATATAGTTCTCCCAGTAGTTGATATAGGCCCCAGTAGTTGATATACAGATATATCAATTCTTACTCAGTCTGTTGATGCACTTTCTGTATAACAATGGTGCCTTAAATACACTCTTTTGTTGCCTTTCATGATCAGATAACACACTACACTGGCTCACAGAGACTGATTAAGAATGGATGCATCTGTAGGCCACGCTATAGTGCCCTAGTAGTCGATATAGTCGATATATATAGTGCACCCAATAGTTGATATAGGCCCCTCTATAGTGCCACAGTAGTTATAATGCCCCCAGAATGCCCCCAGAAGTGAAAAGAAAAAACAAACAAACAAACAAACAAAAAAAACCTAAATACTCACCCTTGCTTCAATCTGTGAAGCAGGCCACAGGCCTTGTCTGGTCTGAAGCATGTGGTCCAACTTTCCAGTATTGCAGCACAGGCAGCCGCTATAGCACTGAGCCCCTAAGAAATCAGTGTAGAGGATGGGTGTCATAGTGGCCATGTTGAAGTGTTTGGGTCACAGTGTACTCCCTCAAGCTGTTGCCCCAGGGGATTGTTGCAGTGAAAATGTAGTTTTGAAGAATGAGGCCATAAGTAAATGTATAACAGTATCTTTTTACTAAGTGCAAAGTATAACTTCAGTTACATTCAATTGAAGTTGATTCCAAGTGCAATTTCTGGCACCAGTAAGGAATATGGACTGGAGGCAGGTTGGATGGCTGGAGTTTAGCATTTGTGAGTGTAGATGTCCACTATCAATTTTAAACTTTACTTGTAAATGGCCTAGTTTTAGTCTGGGTGATGCATGTCTTAGCCATAGTCCCTCATCTCACAGCAGTGTCTTTGATACAGGTGTTCAAATGTTCATTTTGCTGTCTGACTTCTCAAGGATTTACTTGAAGACATATTCTGTTCTCTATGGAGACTCTCAAAAAGAAGCAGAAACACTGCACTGTGCTTCCTCTCCTCCCTGTGTCTGCACAGGAACTCTCCCTCCTGGCAGCAAGCAGGTCCACCGCTAATAGTATTAATGGCTTTATTTTAGTATATGTTATTTTATTTTAATTATTTTAATGGGGATATGTAATTTGTATAAAATGATGGTCATGTGAATATGTCTATCTATGTTTTATATTAAATGTGATATATAAAATAGAATCATTATTGTGTAGTGGAATTGTGAGTGGTATACTATATTGTATGAGGAAGCAGGTCCAGCCTACTCCTACCAAGATGGGAGGAACAGGGTGGTCTGCCCTTTTCCTACCAACTTTTTTGCTTCAGGGCCCAGGTTGGGCCACCTAGGCACCGGACCATCTTGTATTTGACAGAAATGCCAAATGAGCCCTCCGGCCCTGATTAGACAGATAGATACATAGATAGATGGATAGATATGATTTTAACGCCGTGCGCTATGTACGTATTCTTCTTGCCTCTCGGCCCCCAGAAGCGGGAAAATGACGATATGTCCACTCAAGAGCGGGAAAGTGAAGATACGCCGCCCTCAGAAGTGGAAAAAAACAGCCTGGCCAACAGGGAACTATCTATTTGTAAGTATAGGGAGTGAAGACTCCTCCCTTATTACTCCGCCCTCCTCTCCAGTTCAAGCCAGGGGTGAACAAGATACCACAGCATGGCGAAACAACTGCGACCAAAGTAGGGAGAGATGGTGTTTGGTAGCGAGTACCCCGACCCAACGTCCAGTTCAGAGGAGATCACAGTGTCACAATTAGCCAAGAGAATCCCAACGACTCCTGACTCGATGTTCGCCGTGCCGGCTGGTGCGGCGGAGAAGACTGGGGCATCTACTTTCCAGTCCACGGTGATCCAGTACTAACTACCATGGAAAATGAAGTCAGCAGCAGCCAGGGGAGCTGGCGGTTCTTCCTTGGGTGCAGCCTTGCCTCAACCGCTGCAGCCAGAAGTCCTTACCCCTGCTGTCCCGGCAGGAGTATCCAGAAAAGTGAAGGCGCAAGTGGCTGCAGTGCTCACGAGTGTGACCACCACCCGGTCAAGTCCGAATTCTGGCAGAAGAGGGCAGTGAAGCCAGTGGCGTGCCTAGGGTGTTTTGCACCCGGTGTGGGTCCTTTCTCTGGCAACCCCCCAATATGTTAAAAAATTGTACCCCCTCACAGTAGTATTGCCCTCATTGTACAAACTTCACAGTAATTTTGTACAGATGTGTGCCACCTCACAGTAGTTATACCCACATGCCCACATTGTGCCCCCTCACACTTGTAATGCCCTCTTTGTGCCCCCTTCACAATAATAATTCCCATTGTGCCCCCTTCGCAGTAATAATCCCCATTGTGCCCCCTTTATAGTAATAATGCCCCACTGTGCCCCTTTATAGTAATAATGCCCACTGTTCCCCCTTCACAGTAATAATGCCCACTGTGCCCCCTTCACATAATAATGCCGTCTGTGCCCCTTCCAGTAATAATGTTGCCTTTTGCCCCCTTCATTGTAGTAATGCCCTCTGGCTCTTTGCCCCCCTTCATAGTAAAAATGCCCACTGTGCACCCTTCACTTAGTAATGCCCTCTGCCCCTCCAGAGTAGTAATGCCCTCTCTGCCCCCCCCTCCATAGTAAAAAAGCTTACTGTGTACCCTTCACATTAGTAATGCCCCTTGTGCCCCCTTCAGAGTAGTAATGCCCTCTGTGCCCCCTCCAGAGTAGTAATGCCCCCTGTGCCCCCTAGAGTAGTAATGCCCTCTTGCCCTCCTCCAGAGTAGTAATCCCCCTGTGTGGGTGGCCTTCTCCAGAGTAGGAATGTCCCCTGTGCCCCCTCCAGAACAGTAATGCCCCCTGTGCCCCTCCCAGAGCAATGCCCCCTCTTTATTAAAAAAAAAAAAAAAAAAAACACACAGCAGCTACTCATCTTGTCCAGTTCCTGACGTCCTCTCTTCTCTGCGGACACAGATTGCTCTGCAGCAATGTGTGGGCGGAGCTTATGCAGATTTCCGGGCTGCAGGCTCGGCCCACGCATTCTAGCTGCGCGATCGTGCCTGCAGTCTGATGTGGAGCAGGAGAAGTCTCTCTGCTTCAGCATTCAAAGCCTGCGGGCCTGGGGGAGAGGAGGAGCGCGGGGAGGTGAGTGACAGGACCCAGCTCCCTGCACTCCAGAAATGAGCGCCTCCATCTGTATTGATGGAAGCGCTCATTGCTTCTGGCACCCCCAAGAGCTGGCACCCGGGGCGGACCGCACCCCCTGCCCCCACCTTAGTATGCCTCTGAATGGAGCTCAACCACGGCAGCCAGCTTGGCCTACAGGAGGCAGGAGCATCCTCTAATCATTCATCAGTCTAATCAGTCATTTAGCAGCAGTTCCAGCAAGGAGGACATCAGGTCCCTCATCTGAGGAACCCTTCTACTGGCTGTCAGTCTGGCTGATTTAAAGGGACACTATCGCGCAAAAAAATAAAAAACATATGTTATAAACATTAAAAATAGTTTTTATATGTATAATGACGTTTATTATGTGTGTATTGTGTTTTGTGTATTTTACATTTGTGTAACTTTATGGGGGCTGCCATTTTCATAGTCACGTGTCTATGTGTCACTGAACGACACATAGACAAATGACTTACGGTCGTATGCTCCATTCCCAGTGCGGACGGAGCCGACCCTATTGAAAAATCATGGGAGCGCCGTGTATGTGTAAAGCGCAGGTGCTTTACACATACATAGCCTGCCCCCTCCGGCGCCATGTTATTGAAGACTTCAGTAACATGACACCGGAGGGGCACCCATTATAAGTCCCGGTCTCTGGCAGCTCTCCCCCCCCCTTTCTCGTACCTTCTGCCTCCTTCTGGGCGGGGGGGGGCCGGCCGTCAGTCACTTGGTTCCGCCCCCTCCAGACAAGAGAAGAATCTGCTTGGATTCTGCAAGTAGAAAAAAAAGGTAATATAAGTTTTTTTTTTTTTAACTTTCTGTGAGGGACTGACTCTGGTTTATTATCCCTACTGTGACATCACTGTGTTTATTATCCCTGTACTGTGACATCACTGTGTTTATTATCCCTGTACTGTGACATCACTGTGTTTATTATTAGAGATGAGCGAGTAGTGTTCGATCGATCTGGTATTCGATCGAATACTACGATATTCGGCGTACTCGATTTCTTTCGAGTATATAACGGCGATGGCGCACTTAGAATTCGTTTCCCCCCACCTTCCTGGCGCTCTTTTTCCACCAATCACCATGCAGGGGGGGTATGACAGGCACGCTGAGCACGCTGGCAGCGCGAAAACGGCGTCTACATGCATTGGCTGGAAAAACCATGTGACCTCGAATATTAAAAACTCAGCTCTTCCTGCTCGTTCGCATATGCTGCGTGAACTTAGTCAGGGACAGAGGCTGGAGAAGGGAGAGACAGGTTTAGCTGTTGGACAGGCAGGAGCGTGATTAAAGCCTATCAGGGCTATATAGTGCTACAGTGATAGCTTACTACAAAACACTTACGAGAGGCTGCCGTATTCAGGATAGCTGTGGGTAGGGAAGAGAGAGATTAACTTAGTACAACCACACAAACGCTGTGTACCTTGAAATATACAATATATAGGCCTTTCAATTGGCAACTGTACTGTGCGTTCTCTTGCAAAGTAATTTCTCAAACCTGGTGTTCATACACACCGTCTGATCACTTAGTACACGGCTGTGTACCTTGAAATATACAATATATAGGCCTTATAATTGGCAACTGTACTGTGCGTTCTCTTGCAAAGTAATTTCTCATACCTGGTGTTCATACACACCGTCTGATCACTTAGTACACGGCTGTGTACCTTGAAATATACAATATATAGGCCTTATAATTGGCAACTGTACTGTGCGTTCTCTTGCAAAGTAATTTCTCAAACCTGGTGTTCATACACACCGTCTGATCACTTAGTACACGGCTGTGTACCTTGAAATATACAATATATAGGCCTTATAATTGGCAACTGTACTGTGCGTTCTCTTGCAAAGTAATTTCTCAAACCTGGTGTTCATACACACCGTCTGATCACTTAGTACACGGCTGTGTACCTTGAAATATACAATATATAGGCCTTATAATTGGCAACTGTACTGTGCGTTCTCTTGCAAAGTAATTTCTCATACCTGGTGTTCATACACACCGTCTGATCACTTAGTACACGGCTGTGTACCTTGAAATATACAATATATAGGCCTTATAATTGGCAACTGTACTGTGCGTTCTCTTGCAAAGTAATTTCTCAAAACCTGGTGTTCATACACACCGTCTGATCACTTAGTACACGGCTGTGTACCTTGAAATATACAATATATAGGCCTTATAATTGGCAACTGTACTGTGCGTTCTCTTGCAAA
>ONZH01030242.1:0-41991 GCA_900303285.1 Rhinella marina
TTTGTCACCTAAGCTCAGCAGTTTGAGCACCGCCTGCTGGCGCTTAGCCACGGCACTGCTGCTGCGCCTAGAGCTACTGTCTGAAGGCGCCGTGCCCACTGATGGTAATTCGGAGGAGGAGGTGGAGGAGGAGGAGGGGTCGGAGGAGGAGGCATAGTACGTCTGAGAGACGGTGACCGAGGTAGGCCCCGCAATCCTCAGTGTGGGCAGTACATGCGCGGCCCCAGGGTCAGACTCGGTCCCAGCCTCCACCAAGTTAACCCAATGTGCCGTCAGTGATATATAGTGTCCCTGCCCGGCAGCACTTGTTCACATGTCTGTGGTTAGGTGGACCTTCTCCGAAACAGCGTTGGTCAGGGCACGGATGATGTTCTGTGACACGTGCTGGTGTAGGGCTGGGACGGCACATCGGGAAAAATAGTGGCGGCTGGGGACCGAATACCGAGGGGCAGCCACCGCCATGAGGTTGCGAAAGGCCTCAGTCTCTACCAGCCTATAGGGCAGCATCTCCAGGCTAAGCAATTTGGAGATGTGGACATTGAGGGCTTGGGCATGTGGGTGGGTGGAACTGTATTTCCTCTTGCGCTCCAGCGTCTGCTGTAAAGACAGCTGAACGCTGCGCAGGGACACATTGGTGGACGCTGTGGAGGATCGCGGAGGCGAAGGTGTGGTTTTCCGGCGGGAGGCGCTCGTGCCGGGGTCCTGGGCAGGGGGTAGACTAGCAGAGTCAGTGAGTGACACAGGGGAAGGAGCAGTGGTGGGACCCGCAGGAGGTGAACGGCCTTGGTTCCATTGAGTGGGGTGTTTAGCACTCATATGCCTGCGCATGCTGGTGGTGGTTAGGCTTGTAGTGGTGGCACCCCTGCTGATCCATCGGTCATCCTCAATTTCTTTAAAGAACCTCCAGACTTGCGAACATCTAGGCCTTGCCACGGGAGCTTCACTACGTGAAACAGTTGCTGCTGATGCACCAGCTCTGGCCCTGCTTCTCCCTCTGGCCACACCACTGCCTCTTCCAACCTGTTCTGGTGCAGCACTCGCCTCCGCCTCAGAAGCACTGTCTTAACTCGGCTTATCAACCCAGCTTTGGTCAGTCACCTCGTCATCCTCCGATTCCTCAGTCTGCTCCCCCCTCGGACTTCCTGCCCTGACAACAACTTCACCACTGTCTGACAACCGTGTCTCCTCATCATCCGACACCTCTTTACACACTTCTTCCACTAAGTCAACAATGTCATCACCCACAGACTGCGACAGTTGGAAAACTTGGGCATCGGGAAAGAGGTCAGCAGCAACCTGAGAAGTGGTTTGTGACTCTGGGAAGGGTCCAGAAAACAGTTCCTCAGAGTATTCCGGATCACTTTCCAAATTTTCCTGGGAGTGGGCAGACTGGGGGGAAGGAGGTTGAGGTGGAGGAGCCAGAGAAGTGCTCCCTTGGGTAACGTGGGTGGACTGCGTGGAAGACTGACTGGTGGACAAATTACTTGAAGCATTGTCCTGTTCGCACTGTTGTGGTTTCAACAGTGCTCTACCACGTGTCCCTGTAAGTTCAGACATGAAGCTAGGGAGTGTAGCTCTGCGGCGTTCCACAGCTCCCTCATCAGCAGGTACTGTCTCACCCTGCCCAGGACCACGGCCTCTGCCCCCTGCAGTAATTGAATGCCCACGCCCACGCCCTCGTTCTCGACCCTTAGCCCTGGGGTTCAACATTTTCTGTATATAAGTGTATAATATATATATATATATATATATATATATATATATATATATATATATAAAATGGGCCTGCTGCACTGAAACCCACAAACTTGTTCAATCTGAACAAGATAATATATAGGTGGATAAGTTAGAGCAAAATTACGTATTTTATTGTGTACCGTGCAGTATGGAGCAACTACACTGGAAGTATTAGATTAGGCAGACTTGGTCTGCTTAAGTGCAACCCAGACAAATGTCGCACAGAGATTTTTTTTAATGTAGCTGTATCAGTGAGAGCAAAGGACCGTATTTTGTTACGTAACGTACAGTATGGGTCACACAGCTGTATGAAATGGATTTGTATCACAGAGATTTAAAAAAAAAAAAAAAAAAAAGGTTTTTTTTTTTTTTTTTAACGTGAGGTGCAGAATATATCAGAGAGCAAACTATCCAGATATCAGTGAGAGCAAAAGACCGTATTTTATTACGTGACATACAGTATGGGTCACCTGGACAGAAAATACGGATTGTGGTTTGTGGTGACTGGACAGCTGAACTGTGACACACAGAATGGTTCCACACAGCTGTATGAAATGGATTTGTATCACTGAGATTAAAAAAAAAAAAGTATTTTTTTTTTTTGTTACGTGACGTGCAGAATATATCAGAGAGCAAAATCAGCCCCTGCTGACTGTGGCTATTTTTACTGTAACCCAGAAAAATGTCGCACTCAGATTTTTCTAATGTAGCTGTATCAGTGAGAGCAAAAGACCGTATTTGATTACGTGACGTACAGTATGGGTCACCTGGACAGAAAATACGGATTGTGGTTTGTGGTGACTGGCCAGCTGAACTGTGACACACAGAATGGTTCCTCACAGCTGTATGAAATGGATTTGTATCACTGAGATTAAAAAAAAAAAAAGTTTTTTTTTTTGTTTTGTTTTTTTTACGTGACGTGCAGAATATATCAGAGAGCAAACTCAGACCCTGCTGACTGTGGCTATTTTCACTGCAAGTCAGACAAATGTTGCACAGAGATTTTTCTAATGTAGCTGTATCAGTGAGAGCAAAAGACCGTATTTGATTACGTGACGTACAGTATGGGTCGCAAGGACAGAAAATACGGATTGTGGTTTGTGGTGACTGAACAGCTGAACTGTGACACACAGAATGGTTCCACACAGCTGTATGAAATGGATTTGTATCACTGAGAGCAAATCAAAGGATTTTGTTCTGTGACTTTCACTATCTATCAGTTAGACAGAAAAAAATCTTCTGCAGACTGTGCCTATTTCAATGAATCACAAAAAAATTGTCCCACCTAGCATTTTGAAATGGATGTGTGTCACTGAGAGCCAAAAAATAAACGTTTTCCAGTCTCCCTGCAAAATGCTGCAAATATGGCGGTAGCTGCACTACTAGTGCCAGCAAGCCCAGCCACAAGCAGATAAAAAAAAGGTTCTTGTAGCCCTAACAAGGGCTGTTGGGTTCTTTTATAATCACTCCTGCCTAACACAAATCTAGTAGAACACCCTAACACTCTCCCTGTATCACACTGCAGATCTGTCCCTAACGGCATCCAGGCAGCGACTGAGCTGAGCACCGCGGGCAGTCACTAGTATATTCCAGGGTCACCTGATCAGGCCAGCCAACCCCAGCTTTCGACATGTAAGGGCCCCACGTGATGCTGGGTGTACTGCAGAGTCTCCTGGCTTGTGATTGGCTGAGTTTATAGCTGCCAAAAATTCAAAAGGTGGAGATGCCATTTCCTCGAGCATGGCGAGATACTCGTCTGAGCAGCGAGCACTTACGAGTACCCTAATACTCGAACGAGTATCAAGCTCGGACGAGTATGCTCGCTCATCTCTAGTAATGATCCCTAGTGACCAAGGTCGGAAAAGGGATTTAGGTTAATATTCAGGGTGGATGCCAGTGGAGGGTAAGTACTTCATACTTAGTATTCAGTGGATTCTCGTCTCTCCAGGTTCTAGTTTTGCGCTTTTTTTTTTTTTTTAATTCCTGCTTCTTCCCTGCAATGACCATACAGATTGGCACAGCATGGAAATAAAGGTTGAACTATAGAGGACCATGTAGCTGTACTGTTCTTTCTTTGATCAGGCAGAGAGATTTATCAACACTCTGTTCGACCAGTCATAGTGTGATAAGGAGGCTGTGAGCTTATGTGTCATTTTACATCTATAACTGTTGAAATGGGATTCATTAGGATTCATCAGTATGACTTATATTAACTGTCATGGCTCTATTACAAATTAGAAGTCAGAATACTAGTGTGGATAAAGCTTAAAGGGGTTTTCCACCTTGGACAATCTCCCATAATCAGAAGGGATCTCTATATTCCATATTCCAAAACTGGGAAAAGCCCATAAACACTAGATATGTTTTTTCAAGTAAAGATATATGAAATATAATGCCTTGTAGACAGACACAGTCAAGTCAAATTATTATGACCACCAGCTAATATCCGGATTAATTGTCAGTAGAGATGCTGGGAGTGACTCAATAATTTCATGGTAGGTTGTCATAGATATCTGGAGCCATGCTGACTACAGTGCATCCCACAGCTACTGGAGGGTGCATGGAGGGAGTGAACATGATGGTTGATGTGGTCCCACAGATGCACAATTAGGTTCAAGTCTGGGGAATTAGAGGGCTAGAGCAGTACTTGGAAATCTTGGTCATGCTTTTCCAACCAATGTCGAACATTTCTAGCCATGTGACATATCCCACTGTCCACGGAGCAATCAGTATTATGTATGGGTGTATGAGATCTGCAAGAATGGATTCATATCTAAATAAGTTAAGAGTGCCTACCAAATGAATGAGTGGGCCCAGAGACTGCCATAAAAACATTCCATAGACTATAACGCTGCCACCACCAGCTTGTGTTCTTCCAGGAATGGTTGCAGGGTGTTTGTTCTATCATGTTTCTTGCCTAACAAACCAAAATCCATCCATTCGATGAAACAGAAAATGTGGTCCAATTCCGGTACTGCTGTGAAAATTGAACCTTTTCTGCTCATACAAATCTGTTAAGCAGGGGTTCAGAGACCATCCATCTGCTTTGGAGCCCATACAAAGTAGAATTTACTGAATTGTTGTTTTAGGCACACATATGGTAGACCCAAGATTTTGGTGGTGAGCTGCTTCACTGTTGAATGCCAGACCATCCTCAAACACCTTCGTAGCTGACGTTCACCTCTCATATCAATTACACGTGGTGCTCCGCAGTTTTCATGTTGCTCATTTACAATTATGCCATTTGTCTACTCACCATACACTTTCACCACAGCAGCACATGCACAGTTGTCACACTTAGTAGTTTCAGAAATATTGCCACTGTGGCCTGGATCTAATAATGATCAGCATGGAATTGAGTTGTGATTACCTATATCAAATAGGTCATTTATTGATGTTTAGGTCACCTAGGTAATACCGGCTTAATTTAGATAGAAGCAATAGAGACTTGTGTATACTGTATGTGCACACACAGTTCTCAGATGATTATATATACTGCTTTCCATATTACTTCTGCCCTTTATTTCAGTTCCCACACCTGCAAAGTTCTTTGAAATTTACAGTAAACTAGCAGAAAGACCTGGCTTCGCCTGGGTATATTTCATCTATTTATTTAATGTTTCTATGTGTCGTTGCAGAGAGAAAGTCAATGCAGCTGACAGAAATTTATTTTTACCTTCATTTTTTTCAATCCCTATTGGCTGCGGAGTGGGAGGGGGTGTGGTTTAATGGGACACGGGGGGGGGTTAAGTCCTTCATTTCAGGGTGGCCTGAATTATAGGTTAATGCCATGGTAATTTGAGGAAACACAATGGGTAGTAGTGGAAGAAAACATTGCTTTGCGCGGGTATATTTAATCTATTTCATTTAATGTTTCTGTGTGTCGTTGCAGAGAGAAAGTCATCCTCCCTCCCATCCCTGCAGCTGACAGATGTTGATTTTTACCTTCAATGGTTCAATCTCCATTGGCTGCGGAGTGGAAGGGGTCATGGCCTGACTGAGTCGGGGGCGTGATGTTGCAAGACCTGGGGCGGGGTTTTAAGTCCTTCTTATGATGGTGGCCAGAATTACAGGGTAACAGTGGAAGAAAACATTGCTTTGCACGGGTATATTTAATCTATTTCATTTAATGTTTCTGTATGTTGTTGCAGAAAGAAATCCAACTTCCCTCCCACCCCTGCAGCTGACAGAAATTGAATTTTACCTTCATTTTTTCAATCCCCGTTGGCTGCGGAGTGGGAGGGGGCGTGGCCTGACAGAGTCGGTGCGTGGTTTTGCGAGATCTGGGGCGGGGGTCAGAGTGGCATGAATTACAGGTCGATGACATGGTAATTTATGGGGACCCGCAATGGGTAGCAGTGGAAAAAAACATCTTTTATTAGTACTGAATGGTCGAGGTCTAAAATTAGTCAATTTCATCTACGATTTTTGTGTGTCGTTGCAGAGAGAAATTCACCCTCCCACCCCTGCAGCTGATTTTTTTCAATCCCCGTTGCCTGCGAAGTGGGAGGGGGCGTGGCCTGGCAGAGTTGGGGGTGTGGATTATCAACATGCTTCGAACGGTTGTAGTCTGAAATTAGTCTATTTCATCTAAAATTTTGTGCGTCATTGCAGAGAGAAATTCACCCTCCCACCCCTGCAGCTGACAGAAGTTTATTTTTCCCTTCATTCTTTCAATCCCTGTTGGCTGCGGAGTGGGAGGGGGCATGACTTGACAGAGTTGGGGGTGTGGCTTAGCAAAGCGCTTCGCATAGGTGATTTAATCTATTTCATTTAATGTTTCTGTGTGTCGTTGCAGAATGGCTGCAGAGTGGGAGGGGGCGTGGTCTTTTTGTGTGTCGTTGCAGAGAGAAATTCACCCTCCCACCCCTGCAGCAAACAGAAGTTTATTTTTACCTTTATTTTTTCAATCCCCGTTGGCTGCGGAGTGGGAGGGGGCATAACCTGACAGAGTCGGGGGCGTGGATTGGCAAGACGCTTCGCATGGGTGTATTTAATCTATTTCATTTAATGTTTGTGTGTGTTGTTGCAGAAAGAAAGTCAACCTCCCACCCATCCCTGCAGCTGACAGAAGTTGATTTTTACATCTCTGATGGCTGCGTAGTGAAAGGGGGTGTGGCCTGATGGAGTAGGGGGTGTGGCTTAGTGAGACCTGGGGCGGGGGTTTTAAGTACTTCTTTTAGGGTGGCCTGAATTAAAGGTCAATACCATGCTTATTTATGAGCCCACGCAATAGACAGCAGTGGAGGAAAACATCTTTTATTACTACTGAACTGTAGTAATAGAAAAACACATAAGTTATATTTATGGTAACCGGAATACCTTTAACAGTGTCAGTGAATAGAAATGGATGAGATCCTCAGCTGCTGATAATTACCTGGTTGTTATGGAAACCTGCCCTCCCCTTTGCAGAGAATGGCAGTTGGAGTTTAAAACCAAAGTTCCCAGTTGTAATGTTGGCTAATGGAGATCATATTTTGGGAATATCTCAGGAATGTCCTAGAGAGATGAGACCTGGTCTAAAACCTTCCCGGACACCTGATGTACCTGTGTGCCGAATTTGGTGAAAATCGGTCCAGTAGTTTGGTCGCGCATAGAGAACAGACAGACAGACAGAAACTCATTTTTATATTATTAAGAGATAATAATAATAACAATTCTCATATCCATGTTTTATTTTCTTTTGTGGGTAATACAATTTTCTTCTTTTTCACTAATATAAAAGTCTGAGAAATATGGAAACACATGAGCACTGTCATTCAGTTACCATTAATTTTACAGAGTTTTTCGAGAGTGACTGTTCCCAGGACTGTTTTTTCCATAGGGAAAAGTGTGCTGAAGATGTCATCTGTGACAGGCACTTTGGGTAATCTGTGGCAGGTACTCAGATAGACTCTATAGCGGGCATTCTAGGGGGAAACCTGTGGCAGACATCCCAAGAGCAAACGGTGGATGAAAGTCAAGGGGACAACTTGGATTCCTGCAGCAAGTACGGGGCATATAGTGTGCTGTTGTACTGAGTGGGGGCACAAGAGGTATATGATCTGTTTTGGGGTATCTGTGCCACTTAAAAATTATTCAGGAAATTTGTGGGCTAAATTTTTAAAGTCTATCATCTGGTTAAAATCCGTTGTCTGATCAAACAGTATTTTCTTGCAGTGTACAGTTCTGGATTTACGATATGGTAATGACATGCTAACGATAGCAAGAGAAGTAAGCAATAATCATATTTGTGATAGAAATGGTATGGAAGACAGTAAAATATTTATACAGGAAATCCCAAAATATATATTTTTTAGCAATTTTGAAATCCTACACAAGTAGCTGTCTCCATTTTCCCTCTGTGCACACCTGGTTCCAGCAATTATTCTAATTCTACCTCGGTGGCAAAACTAAATTTTCCATGAGTTATTTGTTTGTTGCTCCTGGAAGCTGTGTAGAGAAAATACTAATTTTGTGTGTCATGCCACCAGGATACAACCGTAGGTTTACTTGAAGCTCAATGGAAAACTACAGATAAGGGTGGGTTCACATCAGCGTTATGCTTTCCGTTTGTGTTTTCCGTTATAACATGGTTATAACGGAAAATAACGGAAACCATAAGACGGAAGTCAAAACGGAAGCCTTTAGAGGCATTCCGTTTTGATCCGTCATAATAGAAGCCTATGAGAATCATAACGGATCCGTCTGAGTTCCGTTATGCAGAACGGAAAAAAAAGTCCTGTCGACAGGACTTTGTTTTCCGTCTTGCATAATGGGAACCAAATGGATCTGTTATGATTCTCATAGGCTTCTATTATGACGGATCAAAACGGAATGCCCCTAAAGGCTTCCGTTTTGACTTCCGTCTTATGGTTTCCGTTATTTTCCGTTATAACCATGTTATAACGGAAAACACAAACGGAAAGCATAACGCTGATGTGAACCCACCCTAATACATTTTGCACAAATTGTTAAGCATGATCAACCCTTGTAGACCAGGGATATTGTTTGCTAGGGTTTATCATGCTGATTACAAAGATATCTTATTTATCTTTGAGGGTTGCAGTGGTGTGGAGATATAAGGATTTTTTTTTATTCTTTATGCAAATCAGGCAGTTGGAGCACCTAGGGGCAGACAGTAAGGTTTTTGGCACTCTTTAAGAGCTGAGGCAGCATACATGCCTTGTGGCCAGCAGAAGAAGGATCAGGCCTCAGCCTGCATAGAGTAAGTGGAAAATTTCTTCTCCGGTGGTTGTGTTCAACCAGAAGGAGCAGCAAGACACCGACGGGCACAAACTGCCCAACAAACAGCACCAAGGACCCGTTGAGTGTTCTGGCAGTCATGCCCACTGGGGAAGCTGAGAGAGTGGTAAGCATAGACTGCTGGCATAAAACATCTCCTACCTGTTATTTGATCCTGTCAATCAACACTAAGGGACTCGTTTATCAAACTGAAATATGCCTAAATTAGGCGTATTTTAGGCGCAGATTGTGGTGCAGTGGTTAGTTGCACCACAATCTGCGACTTCTCCCCGCTCACATCAGGTCTAAAAAAAAAAGGGTGTGGTGTGGGTGGGGAAGGGAACAGGCCGGCAGGCCCATCCCATTTACCATTTTCTATGACTGTTTCAGGCATAGAAAAAGGTCTACATGTAAGAGAGCAAGGAAGCTGTCTTACATTTTGAAGCGGCACTGGATCCGCCGAAGTTATGAAGATCCACCACCAGCAATGGGGCTTTATTAAGACCTGCTTCTAAAACACCAGTCTAAATAAATGTGCCCCTAAGTCTAATACTGTAGACAGCGTCAATCTGACAGTCTCAAGATGTGCCAAATTTTACACTGATGTCTGATGTTAAATAACAAAGTTGATGAATGGCTAGACACTTTAGGGAGAATTTATCATGAGGATAATATTTGAAGTCAGTTTTGCTTGAGTCTCTGTTGGTGTACTTTATACTGCATTTATCAAATGTTGCATGTTTGATAAATTTGTCTCATCTTTAAACCTAACACTTTTGTCTAGAAAATCTTCTCTAGTTTTCCTACGTGACTTGTTGAAGCCAGAAATCTGTAGAGAAGGCATTATAAATCAGGGTTTTTAATGTTACTACAACTATTAGTTGGCTGGATTACTTTGGCACATGTTGGTAGTCCTATCAGTGACTGCCAGATACCTATGTATGTATACCTACGCAGGGAAGGTGGTCAGTCATTGATGTGATGACTCACTGGGCAACTGAGCTCAGAAAGAGCAGGGATTTTAATTAATACATTAAAAGTTTATTATTATTATTATTATTATTATTATTATTATTATTATTACAAGATGCTAATAGTGTTTTATTTTGACAGGTCCTGATTGGCCAAAAGACACCAAGTGATTGTGCCTAATCTGTTTTTATTTTCTCATTACAGATGTATTCTATTTTCTAAACATGATTATGGAGGCGGCCATCTTGCTTGAGCTGTTCTTAACAGCATTTAGAAAACATTAAGAAAATTGCTTTACTGCAGCCACATGGGTCCATAGACACAATGGTCTGGAGCTGACCCTATTGACTTCTACGGGAGATTTTTTTAGGCGTGCTCTGTGACCTTTTAGGGGTCATTTTACAAGCAAGGAGTGTATAAGCTTTAACAATCTCCTACTGTGAATGAGGGATCCTGTGTTTTCTATACACAGAGGTGATATATGTCCTTCTAAACTTGTCTGTTATCACAAGCAGATAACTGGAGACCAAGGAGTGACGCCTATTATTAGGCTTCGTGGCCAGGGTGAAAACTGCAGGATTTATGGTTTTTGTATAAATATAAATATTGACAGGGAAAATAATAGCATCACCAAACGTTCTTTAAAAATGTGAGTTAAACAATAGGTCATTTTCTGATGACACATTATCTATAAAAGCAAAATTCCGGTATTCCTTCTTTCCAGAGGAGCATGTATGGCCTATAAGCCTCTCACTCCGATTAAGGTGTTCTCCCCAAGGAGAGATAGTACCCCCAACAAATTCTTCAATTTAGAAACCAGCACCTATAAATTAATTAGGCGTTTGTGCACTATTGTTTTGCTCCTTTTTGTATTTTAAACAGATCTGTCTTCCTTACATTTCCTTTTGTCCTAACATATCCCAAGATATGTGGGGTCTGATGAAAGGTTTTTAAAAAAGAAAAAAAAATCTTGTGTCCTTTCTATATGTAAACTAGCGGCCACAATGTTGCAATGTTAAGTTGAGTTTAATGAGAAATTAGGATCCTTAAATTGAACTGTTTTAGGTAATTTTTCAGTGTAAGCTACCATGCATGTACATGAGGAAAACTTTAATTTGTGATTAATAAAGTATATCACAAAAATGTGTAGGTTATTTAGGATTTTTCAAGAAAAGTTTAGTTACTCTTTAATTAAAACAGTGAATCACTTACAAACTAGCAGCAGTCTCTGTGTCTGTCTCTCTGTCCCTCCTTTTTTCTCCACCTTCTCCACCCCAGCTCCTCTGTATAGACTTCAATTTAATCTCATTTTTTACAAAATTTGGGTTGAATCTGATTTGCTTAGGATCAATTTTCTCATCTCTACACAGGTATAATATAGCATACTGTATAGTAAGTCTCAAGTACAGTATACAGCCTGACATAATAAATAGTTATGTACCTGGTAAGCGACCACAGATACCCGCCTGATTCCTGAATTCAACTGTTTTGCCATCCTGAGGCAACTTGAGTAGGAGGACAGAATGTGGCAGCTTGCCACTACAGAGGGGCAGCTTTTGGGATGAATTTTGTGCTGATGGGGCATTATTTTGTGCTGCACTGTGGTTTTTTATTCTGCTGGTGCAGTTTATTGTGTCGCAGAGAGGTATTTGGCTCTGTTGGGGTGGTATTTTGTGCTATAATATGGCACTGCTGGCCCTACCTGTGTTGGCCCTGCCTTCTGTCAGTTTTGACCCACCTACAACATGGGGCCACTTTTAGTTTTTTTTTCCAGGGCTACTTTAAGTTCCCAGTCCATCCCTGGTTCCCCTGCTGGGTTCCCCTGCCAAGGTTGTAAAAGCCGGACCTGTCCTGACCAGCAGAGAGTCAGCTTACAATCAAAGAAGTGTTGTCATTATAATATCCCTTTAACTTTTCAACTAAACTTGTCACTAAATATTAGGACTTTTATTCAAAGTTCTACCATTACTGTGACTTCAGTAATAGAGCAATATGTCAATTTTCTTTGGCAGCTGCAAGAATTTATAATTCTCATTGCTCCCCATCCGTACTAACTCCAGATGGCAGGCAATGGTTTCTAGCAGTCTGTAGTCAGCTACAAAAACAGATTGTCATAAAATTGCCAATCGGAGCCAGTGGAAAGTTAGGGGGTATATGAATTCCTGAAGGTGCCATCTCAGCTCAATTAGTGCATCGCTGATATAAGTTTAACTGAATAATTATAACAAAAACAATTCCATAATAAACTTCATTTTGTGCTGTGCATCCTAAAACTAGTATCTCAAAACATTGGACTACAGAAAAATGCCACCAATGTTTGGGAATGTTACAAGAATGCTACAAGTTAACATATCAGACATTGCAACAGTGTCTTAATTGTATAACACAGCTGCTGGTTTTCTGCAGTTTTGTGCCAAGAAGACCATTCATAGAAGCTGACCACATTGCTGACTGTGTAGCTGGTGTTGAATGAGTCCTGACGTGTGTAGGACAATAGGACTCTTAATGAAAGGTTCCATCAGTATAAATTGTGTTTCCATTATGGAAGGTTCAATATATTCCTTTATCTCTTAAGTAACCATCCGAAGCAGAAGCCTTTCACATTGGCATTGACAAAACATGGAAATATATCTACAGAAAACCAAATACTCTATAGAATCAATAAAGCAGGATTGCATTTCTTCTGAAGTTTATGGAAATATATTTGGAAATTGGACATTAATAATACATTCAAACTGGTAATTTACTTAAAAAGGCTAGGATAACTTGCTAAACGAAGGTCTCTTCCAGCATCGTTTGTGTGATGTCCAAACACTTACAGATATGCCTTTTTGCACATTTTTCAGTGAGCTCAACTGCTCTTTCTTTGCAGGTTAGATCCATTTTGCTCTCTTCTCTCATCACTGAAGTGGAATTTTTCTACATCTTCCTCACTTTCCCATCAGTCTCAAGCATGGAGTAGGGTTTATGTCAGGGCCAGCCTTAGAGTTGTGTGACTTGTGCATCTGCTTCAGGGTTCTGAAGGGAGAACCAGTCACCGGATCAATTCACCTGGTTTATGGGTGTTCCTGCACTCCATTGTATCATTGTCTACAGGATGCAGATCCTTCCATCCAGCACTGGCAGGACAAGGGAATCATTGGATCCCTGCCAGGCCATTTGGAACTCAGGCGGTGTTGTGATTTAGGCAGTGCAATGATGATATTGTGCTGCCTGTGATATTCCGGAGATGATCTAGACTAAAGAGGTCGGGAGAGCAAAGCTGGATAACTGTGTGGGCTTGCCATGGAAAGGTGATTATTATAAGGGGGCACGGAACATGGGACACAGAGTATGGGGGTACAGAGCATGCATCCATCATTATGAAAGGGGGCACAGAGAATGTCTCACTATATAAGGGGGGCACAAAACATGGGTGGTACACACATGTGGGGCACAAAGCACATAGGACTATATAAGTAGTCACAGATCATGCCCAATGGGTTTACTTGCATAAAACATGTCTTGATATTCTGATGATTTGTCAGCTCTTCTACATCTGCATAATATAGATCTTATCACTAGTGATGATCGAGTACCTTAGTGTTCGGGTGCTCCGGTGCTCTGGTCGAACACTAGGCGGTGCTTGAGTGCGCGACCGAGCACCCGAGCATAATGGAAGTCAATTGGAGAACCCGAGCACTAAACACCCCCTGTTCTGAAGAGGGGAGGGTGTCTGGTTCATAGGTTAAGGTGAGAAAATGATGGAAACACCACTGAAATGGTTTGAGAACAGCATGGGGAGGATGTCTGGATGCATCTTGGACTCCAAAGTCACTGCTGTTAACCATGTTCTCCAAGTATTACGCCACTTTTATGGAATGACAAGAATACACCCAAAACCGAGGATACAATTGATTTTAGAGGAAATATTGTTAGGAAACATATATTTACTTGTATATAAAGCGCAAGTAGAAGCAGGCCCTCACCCCTAACATTTTAGATCAGCAGCAGGCACTCGCCCCTAATGTTTTTGATGGTCAAATTAGCAGCAGGCACTCACCTCTAATGTTTTAGACGGTCAGATCAGCAGCAGGCACTCGCCCCTAATGTTTTTGAGTGTCAGCAGCACTCAAGGTCAACATGTCAGGAGGAGGACCAGAGTGAAGAAGTGGAAGAGGAGGTGGTGGATGATGAAATCACTGGCCCAACCTGGAAAGGTGGCAAGCTGAGTGAGGACAGCAGTACAGAGGGGGAGGGACCTGCAGCACCGCAACAGGCTGGAAGAGGCAGTGGGGTGGCAAAAGGGAGAAGGCAGGCCATGCCAAACAGGCCCACAACTGTTCCTCGTAGCCCCCCCTTGCGGCAATCTCCCTTGCCAAGGGGTAGTTGTTTCTCAGTCTGGCGCTTTTTTGAGGAAAGTGCTGACGATAAAAGAATTGTCATTTGCAACCTGTGCCATACCAAAATGAGCAAGGACATGAACACTAGCAACTTGACCACCACCAGCATGATCTTCATGGCAACAAAGCACCCTGATAGGTGGGCCAAACGCCTGGGTCCACAATCAGGGGTCTGCGGGTCACACCACTACCTCCTCTTCCCCTGTGTTACGTGCTAGCCAATCCCCTGTCCAAGACGCAGACCCAGATGACCCCCACCCTGCACCTGGACCTTCGCAAGCACCATCAGCCAGCACATCCACTTCTGTGTCCCAGCGCAGCGTACAGATGTCCATACGCCAGGCCTTTGAATGAAAGCGCAAATACCCAGCCACCCACCCAATGGCCATAGCACTAAATGTACACCTTTACAAATTGCTGGCACTGGAAATGTTGTCGTTTAAGCTTGTGGACACTGAGGCTTTTCGCAGTCTGATGGCGGCTGTCCCTCGTTACTCAGTACCTAGCCGCCACTATTTTTGCCAGTGTGCCGTCACCGCCTTACACCAGCATGTGTCCCGTAACATAACCCGTGCCCTGACCAATGCAGTTACTGGGAAGGTCCACTTAACGACTGACACATGGACAAGTGCTTTTGGCCAGGGACGCTACATTTCCCTGACGGCACACTGGGTGAATGTTGTGGAGGCTGGGAGCGAGTCATACACTGGGATGGCACAGGTGCTACCGACACCAAGGATTGCGGGCCTTACTTCCATAAGGATTTCCGCCACCACCTACATTAGCGGCTGCAACCCCTCCTTCTCCTCCTCCACTTCCACCTCAGAATTCTCACCAGTCAGACTTCAGTCAGTAGCTGGAAGCAGTGTAGCACTGCAGTGGGGAAGCGGCAACAGGCTGTGCTGAAAGTTATTTGCTTAGGTGACAAACAGCACACCACCGCAGAGCTGTGGCAGGGTATAAGGGACCAGGCTCAGCTGTGGCTCTCACCACTCAACCTACAACCAGATGTGGTTATGTCTGATAACGGCCGCAACTTGGTGGCGGCTTTGGAGCTCGGCAAGCTCACACACATACTGTCACGCTCAGGTGTGGGGGGAAAACCACACAGAGCGTAGAAGGGAAAGGAGATTAGGCCTGGAAACTAAGGAAGGAAGATGTACACCTCCTAAAGGAAACCCTGACTCTAATCCTGACTGACTACCAATATGAACAGACCTCAAAGGTAGGCGAGTTCATACACAGGAACCTAAACCAAACTGACCCTATAGGACCCTGGAACTCATGACAGGAATGAGTCTATCTGTTCCTTCAACAGGAAGGACGAACAGGAGTCTCCCTCAGGCCAAACAACTTCTTCAACTTAGTGGTTCAGTGGTTTCTCAAAACCTACACCAATTTGCCTGAGCTGCTGGTGAAGGTGCGCCGCCTGTGTGCCCATTTCCGAAAGTCACCTACAGCTTCCGCCGGTCTGAAAATGCTGCAGCAGCGCTTACACTTGCCAGCTCACTGACTGCTATGCGACCTGAGCATGTGCTGGAACTCGACCTTCCACATGTTGGGCAGGCTTTGTGAGCAGCAGAGACCAGTAGTGGAATACCAGCTGCTGCATGGTCAGCCCCTTTCCAGTAAGCTTGCACTCTAGACAAGCTATGAGTGGGCATTGATGTCTGACCACTGTGAGGTTTTACGCAACTTTGATGAATCTACACAGATGGTGAGCGGCGATAATGCTATTATCAGTGTAACCATCCCACTTCTGTGTCTACTAAAACGCTCACTGCTCACAATAAAGGCGGACGCTTTGCATGTGGAAGAGGTGGAAATGGGGGAAGACACTACACAGGGTGATATGCAGACCATCCTCAGTTCGTCTTATGAGCGCGAATTGGAGGAGGAGGAGCAGGAGACGGTTGCCCCCATAGCAGGTTTACTCCATCTCTTCAGCATGGATGGGCTGAAGAGGAGAAAGAGGATGAGGAGATTGAGAGTCATCCTCCTGGTGAGGAGAGAGAAGCCTTTTCTGTTGGGACTCTGGCACACATGGCTGACTTCATGCTATGCTGCCTTTCCCGTGACCCTCACTTTATACGCATTTTAGCCAACACCAATTACTGGTACTTCACCCTTCTCGACCCCCAATACAAAGAGTACTTCTCATCTCTTATTTCTCTGGTGGAGAGGACTAGCAAAATGGTGCAATACCAGAAGACCCTTGTAGAAAAATTGCTCCAAAAATTTCCAGCTGACAACACTGGCGGCAGAGTACGTAGTTCCTTGGGCACCCGAGGAGGGGAGACGAGGAGAACACACAGCTGTTCTAACAGAGGCAGGGCTACACTCTCCAAGACCTGGGACAGTTTCATAACACCTCGGCAGCACCCTCACTCTAATGAGCAGCCTAGTGTCACAAGGAGGGAAAAGTTTTGGAAGATGGTAAAGGAGTACCTAGCTGACCGTGTCAACATCCTTAGGGGGCATAATAAGTGATAAGCGCATCCACTTGTCAATTGAAAATGCTGACAGGCTGACGCTTATCAAAATGAACAAGGCCTGGATTGCCTCTGACTTCGCTACCCCACCAGAGGAAAGCGGCTGAAAGGAACTTTAAATGTGGCTTTTAGGGTGTATCTAATACACTGTATTTTCATGCACCCCTTCCTCTTCTTGTCCTCTTCCTCCATCATATCAAACTGCTTATTAGGCTGCCCTCGCCTTTAAATATTTAACAGGTTCACCAGCAGGCCCTCACCCCTAATTTTTTAACCTAAAAAATTAACCTCACTCTGGTCTTCCTCCTGACATGTTGACCTAACAAGAACCTGTCTTGCACCGCCCTGCAAACTGGGACATGAAGCTAGGAGTTTTAGATGACTTTGTTTCTTGTGCTCTGCCAGCATATACAGTTTCACCGCGCCCAGAGCGATGGCCTCTGCGTGCACCATCAGCAGCACGCCCACTTCCCTGTCTCTTACTGCTTGCCTTGTGCATAGTAAATGGTACGTATGCACGTTTGTCAAAAGTACTGTTGCGCAGATTTTTTTAAGTGTATGAGCAGAAAAAATTCACCGAATGGCAGAAATATTTAGAATGTACAAACGTTATGCAGCAGACGCAGCGCAGGTAATGTCACATTACCTGTGCTGCGTGTGCAGTATAATGTTTGCGCAAGGAGGCACAGATAGTGTAGGGCTAGAAATTGGGTAGGCAGGGCTAGTTGTTCTGTTTAAAAGACCCAAAAGTCCTTTTAAGGACTATTGTTATATCTGTCTGCAATATTTTTATTCTTGGGGATGCAAAATTAGCGCAAGTTTGCCTAATCTTAACACCAGTTGTGCAGTGTGTGCAGTAGAATGTTTGTTTATCCTAAATACCTGACATCCATTGCATTTTTTCTGCCTCTAATCAAGGCGACATTACATGTGCTGCATGTGATGTACAATGTTTGTTTATCCTAAATACCTGATATCTAGAGATGAGCGAATCTATTCGCTGCTTCGTAGATTCGTATCGAATCTTGAAAATTTTCTTCTCCGAAGCAAATCCGAATTTTGTCAGATTCGCTTCGTATTATTCGTAAACGTACGCAAAAATTTGACCGCTAACTATACGTAAGATACGTATGAAACGTAAGTAAATTTACTCATTCTGCGTACGTATAATTTGTACACAGCTTCGTCGAATAGATTAGTATTCGTTCGAATCTTGTGAAAACTTCAATGAATATTCGGCGAAGCAAATTTTGGATGATTCGCTCATCTCTACTGACATTCATTGCATTTTTTTCTGCCTCTAATCAAGGCTACGTTAGTAATGTAAAACTAACCCTGTAAAGAACAACTAGCCCTGCCTAGCCAACTTCTATCCCTACACTATCTGTGCCTCCTTGCGCAAACGTTATAATGCATACCCAACACAGGTAATGTCACCTTGATTAACGACAGAAAAAATGACACCGGATGTCAGGTATATAGGTTATATATATATATATATATATATATATATATATACAGTACAGACCAAAAGTTTGGACACACCTTCTCATTCAAAGAGTTTTCTGTATTTTCATGACTATGAAAATTGTAGATTCACACTGAAGGCATCAAAAGTTCAAAACTATGAATTAACACATGTGGAATTATATACTTAACAAAAAACTGTGAAACAACTGAAAATATGTCTTATATTCTAGGTTCTTCAAAGTAGCCACCTTTTGCTTTGATTACTGCTTTGCACACTCTTGGCATTCTCTTGATGAGCTTCAAGAGGTAGTCACCTGAAATGGTATTCCAACAGTCTTGAAGGAGTTCCCAGAGATGCTTAGCACTTGTTGGCCCTTTTGTCTTCACTCTGCGGTCCAGCTCACCCCAAACCATCTCGATTGGGTTCAGGTCTGGTGACTGTGGAGGCCAGGTCATCTGGCGTAGCACCCCATCACTCTCCTTATTGGTCAAATAGCCCTTACACAGCCTGGAGGTGTGTTTGGGGTCATTGTCCTGTTGATAAATAAATGATGGTTCAACTAAACGCAAACCGGATGGAATAGCATGCTGCTGCAAGATGCTGTGCTAGCCATGCTGGTTCAGTATGCCTTCAATTTTGAATAAATCCCAAAACAGTGTCACCAGAAAAGCACCCCCACACCATCACACCTCCTCCTCCATGCTTCACTGTGGGAGCCAGGCATGTAGAGTCCATCCGTTCACCTTTTCTGCGTCGCACAAAGACACGGTGGTTGGAACCAAAGATCTCAAATTTGGACTCATCAGACCAAAGCACAGATTTCCACTGGTCTAATGTGCATTCTTTGTGTTCTTTAGCCCAAACAAGTCTCTTCTGCTTGTTGCCTGTCCTTAGCAGTGGTTTCCTAGCAGATATTTTACCATGAAGGCCTGCTGCACACAGTCTCCTCTTAACAGTTGTTGTAGAGATGTGTCTGCTGCTAGAACTCTGTGTGGCATTGACCTGGTCTCTAATCTGAGCTGCTGTTAACCTGCGATTTCTGAGGCTGGTGACTCGGATAAACTTATCCTCCACAGCAGAGGTGACTCTTGGTCTTCCTTTCCTGGGGCGGTCCTCATGTGAGCCAGTTTCTTTGTAGCGCTTGATGGTTTTTGCGACTGCACTTGGGGACGCTTTCAAAGTTTTCCCAATTTTTCGGACTGACTGACCTTCATTTCTTAAAGTAATGATGGCCACTCGTTTTTCTATACTTAGCTGCTTTTATCTTGCCATAATACAAATTCTAACAGTCTATTCAGTAGGACTATCAGCTGTGTATCCACCTGACTTCTGCCCAACACAACTCATGGTCCCAACCCCATTTATAAGGCAAGAAATCCCACTTATTAAACCTGACAGGGCACACCTGTGAAGTGAAAACCATTTCAGGCGACTACCTCTTGAAGCTCATCAAGAGAATGCCAAGAGTGTGCAAAGCAGTAATCAAAGCAAAAGGTTGCTACTTTGAAGAACCTAGAATATAAGACATATTTACAGTTGTTTCACACTTTTTTGTTAAATATATAATTCCACATGTGTTAATTCATAGTTTTGATGCCTTCAGTGTGACGCACATGCTGCGCAGGTGGTGTTAGGGTCAGGCAAACTTGCGTTATTTTTGCCCTCCCCCAAAAAAATATATATGGCAGCCAGATATAACAATAGTCCTTAAAAGGACTTTTGGGTCTTTTAAACAGAACAACTAGCCCTGCCTAGCCAAATCCTATCCATACACTATCTGTCCCTCCTTGAGCATATGTTATACAGCAGACGCAGCACAGGTAATGTCATCTTGATTAGCAGCAGAAAAAATAGCAATGGATGTCAGGTATATAGAATATAGAAACGTTATAATGCACACGCTGCGCAGGTGGTGCTTAGGTCAGGCAACCTTGTGCAATTTTTGACCCCCCCAAAAAAAAAATATATTGCTGCCAGATATAATAGCCCTTAAAAGGGCTTTTGGGTCTTTTCAACAGAAAATCTAGCCCTGCCTAGCCAATTTCTATCCCTACACTATCTGTCCCTCCTTATAGCAGCTCTACCTGACTCGAACTGAGCCGGGTCACATGTCACCGGGTGCTATATAGCATCCGATGATGCGTTCCCGGCCAGCCAATCACTGTAATGCCAGTAGCCAACATGGCTACGGCATTACCGTGAATGCTAGTACCTCCCCGCATGCTGATTGGCTGCGTAGAAGCCAAGAAACGTGCGGGGAGGGGACTTGAACATGGTGCTGGAGCACACGCTGGAGCACATGCCATGAAATGTGGCAAATTTTCTATGGTCAAGTAAGCTTTGATTATTAATAAAGCATATCAGGTTTTATTGAACACTGGTAAGAAAATATCATACCACTATTCCACCTTAAACAACAAAAGTGTAGCGATAGAGATTAGCAAACTTCTTGAAATTTGTTTTGTGTCTGATTCTTTGAATTTTCCCAAAAATCTGACTCATGGCTGAATCATTTTGTCACAAAACCAATGAACATTGGTATAACACACTCTGAAGTTTCCTAAGACTGAGATTTTTTTTATATATCTTTTTGTTATTTATTTTTATTTTTTGCTGTTTCTCTCCTCTTCCTCTTTTAAGCTCTTGGACACAATGATAGCAATATCAAATAATGACATGTATGGGTAAACGCATGTTTGACAGTGTTAACAAACATTACATTGCATGTGTCATGCTTTCTTGTATTAGAAACCTTAATGGAGGCAAATAGTGCTGAAATACACATGGTGTTATGGGAAAAAATAGTGGCTTGTTGAGACCAAGTATCCAAAAATTGGACCCCTTAACTAGGGCAGATCATTGCCCATGTTTATACACACGTGTTATTGTTATAAGAAGTAGTGGCTTGTTCTGCACCAGCGTCCAAAAATTATATCTAGGGCAGAATGCCTGCCTGCATTTATACATGCACAAGGGTTAATTGTTAGAAGAAACAGTGGCTTGGTCTGAACAAGCCTGGAAAAATTCTTGTTCAGACCAAGCAGCAATGCACTATGGATGAAGGGGAGGGTAACAGTGGCATATAGCTGCAATACTAGGGGCAGCCATGGCAGCACAGCATGGAACAGACAAGGCAGTAGTGCAGCTGTTTAGGAGTAGTAGTAATGGTGGCTATGCAGCAGTAATGGTAGTGGCAGTAGGAGTAATGAAAGTGGCAATAGGGGGATTATCGCAGGGAGTAGCAACTGAAATGTCAGCAGCAGTCATACAGTATAGAACATGACAGTAGGCAGACTGACAGTGGCAGCAGCATGACGACAGCAGAGGTGGCAGCAACAGTCATACAGTATAAAACATAATGGTAGGCATGCAGACAGCAGCAGTGTCATGATGGGGCACCATCAGCAATGCCAGATCAATTCATTAGCCTCAGCCAGAGGAGTGTGAAAATCCTCACAGATCCATGCCTAGTTAATTTTGTCAAAAGTGATGTTAGAGGAGGACACTGGTGGAGGGCAACTTTGAGTGTTATGATGCCACCTGCTGAAAATCCTCCTTAAGATGACACTGGAGGCTGGAAAACAGAGAACATTGAGAGCATACTGGGCCAGTTCAACACGATATACACTATAAAAAGGCTAGAGTCCAAGTAGGACGGAACCTGGTTGTTCAGACAGTACATCTCCGTTTGCTGATTTGCGTCAACCGGCTGCTGCTTTTGGAGACAGTGTAAGCTGGGTGACTTAGCAGTTGGCGGAGAAGGGTCTCAGACATGGGAGGTAGGTAAAAGGTGTCTGCTTGTCAAAAGCTGCAGCAATCTCCACACACAGTGTACCCTGTTAATAAAGCAATTTGGCCTACCCTTTGGCAACAGCAAAACATTCCCCCATTTTGCTTTCATAGTGATGGTCTAAAAGAATGGCTATATAGTAATCATGAGATTGCTTGATGGTAAAGAAATGGCTGTAAGTAAATAAGCATTTAGCTTTTCATATAGCCTTGCCTGCCAGAGGACCCAGTTCTTTCTGACTCCTCCCCGACAAAGATGATTGGTCATCATGAAAGGAGTTATTCTCATAATCAACAGCCTCCTGCTTTTCCTCTACCGTTGGCTCCTCCTCCTTTCTATGGTAGCTCCGCATTCCTCCTTCTCCATTAGACATTCTCCATGGTTGGGTTTCCAACAGCTACAGAGTGACCAGAAAAATGAATAAGCTGTTCTTCTTCTGCCATCCCTTGTTCCATCAGTGTGAGTGTCTGTGTTAAGATAAATATCAGGGAGATATAGTAACATTGCTGATGCTGCAGTTGTCCCTACTGACAAATCTGGTGGCCTCTTTGATGGGCCTGAGTATACGACAGGCATCTCTGAACTGCCACTACCTGACCTCAAAACAACTCATGCTCCCTGCTGTGGTGCTCTGGTGCATGACAAAATCATTCCCTGCTTTACACTGCTTGTACAGATGCTTTAGCATATGCATGCTGAAATTACAGCAAGTTAGAACTTCACAGATCAAGTGGTGAAATGGCAGACCATTCTGTAGCTGCAAGTCCAGGAGGGCGTTCCTTGCCAAATAAGAATGGCTGAAATGCCAGAACGTAGCCAGAACCTTCTGCAAGCCACTGTACTTTTTCAAAAACCACTGCATAACTAAATTTATCACATGCACCCTTGGTAGATTTGCAGTGATCTGATACTCCTTCCATTTCAATATGATCGCTTGCACAGTGCTCCTTGGGATGTTTAAAGCTTGGGAAATCTTTTGGTATCCAAATCCGGCTTTAAACTTCTCCACAACAGTATCACGGACCTGCCTGGTGTGTTCTTTGGTCTTCATGATGCTCTCTGTGCTTTAAGCAGAACCCTGAGACTATCACAGAGCAGGTGCATTTATACGGAGACTTGATTACACACAGGTGGATTCTATTTATCTTCATCAGTCATTTAGGACAACATTGGATCATTCAGAGATCCTCAATGAACTTCTGGAGTGAGTTTTCTGAACTGAAAGTAAATGGGCCGAATAATTTTGCATGCCCAACTTCTCAGTTTTATTACTACAAAAAAAAGTTTAAATGATCCAATAAATTTTGTTTCACTTCACAATTGTGACCTACTTGTTGTTGATTCTTCACCAAAAATTTAAAATGTTATATCTTTTTGTTTGAAGCCTGAAATGTGGCAAAAGGTTGAAAAGTTCCAGGGGGCCGAATACTTTCGCAAGGCACTGTATATGGCACTTTTCCCTTGGATGTCAATAGCAATTAAAAAAAAAAACTCTTTGCACCTTCACATAATACTAGAGAGGTACTGTATGGATTTATAGCAGTCTAAGAGATATGTACAACAGTTTCATGCAATATGAATCCGTAATGCAATTCAGGATGGTATTCAGGAGCCTTTAACAAAATCACTTATAATGCTTAAAAAATGTACAATAATATAAGTTATTGGTAACTTCTACCTTTAGTCTTTCTCGTGCAATATTTATTGCAAGTTGGTCTTAGTAGTTAACAACTTATAAATGACTAAAGTAGTCTATATAGAGAGAAAGTCTCATGAAAATGAGCCCTGCACAACTAGTGGTTGACTTCATTAGAGCCCTTTCAATTCTTCCCGTGAACATAAAAGGAAACAAAGCCTGGATTGTGTCCGTGGTAAGCTTTATTGCTCATTTATTAACTAACTACAGGTTCTTGTAGAGTAATCAATAATACATTAATTACTTGGGGATACAAAGAGGATTGAGACTATTTACATGTGTAATTACCCATACACAACACATGAGCTGAAATATAGGTTCTCACAATTGGAACCAATAGCAAGGCTTGTAAAACAACAGCTGTCAGTATTTTATGGATGTGACTACCACTCCATGAAACATTATCTTCTGTTTAAATCTACAAACAATAATTTAGGAAATAATAATTCATACTGAACTTTTATAGAACTTTTTGCAATTTATCAAATTAGTAATTTATCTTACATGGAGATATATTTTTTTTAATTAGGTTTTATAGCTTGCAGTAAACAAGGCCAAGGGCTGATTCACACTACCATGCTTGGTTTGCATGTGTCGGCTGCAACTCCAGGATTGACCATCGCTTCCTGACCCAAACTGAGTTCATCATAGTGATTTATGATACAGTCAGTTCCTATCTTATAACGGCTTTGTTGTACTGTACTCACTTGATCATATAAGCACAGTACAATAGACCCATAATCTGTTAGGAATGGGCTTTATCAATAAAACACTATGATGCAATCAGTACAGGTCAAGAGAGCCGCAGTCAGTCCGGGAGTTGCGGCCGACATACGGCTTGTGTTTCCCAGTCCCAGCATGGTCGTATTAAGCTCTAAAGCAACAGCATGTATTTCATCTTCAGTAGTCATTCACATGTATGTGGGCAACATGGTGGCTCAGTGGTTAGTCCTGTTACATTGCATCACTGAGGTCCTTAGGTTTGAATCTGACCAAGGGCAACATATGGAGTCTGTTTGTTCTCCCTGTGTTTGGTTGAGTTTCCTCTAGGTTTTCTGGCTTCCTCTGATGACAGTCACTGTACAAAGTTGTGGAATATGTTGAAGATATATAAATGAATAAAATTATAAGGTGTATATATTTCCTTTTCTATCAACCAGACATATCCTAAGATGTTAAATAAAATAAGAAAAAAATGTATACGTCCAGTAGATGCCATCTGTTGTCCATAAGCTTCTTCATTAATATAAGTTTAATGCATACTCTCTGTACTGAAGGGCTGTGATGGATGCCATCTGTCACACCATAGACTACCATGTTAAAAAAATTATGGAGGTCATGTATTAAGACTGGTGTTTTAGATGCAGGTCATGATAACTCCTGAGCTGGTGATGGATCCGTCAAAGTTATGTACTGTAGAGGCGACAGCCTCTACGTAACTGCAGCATATCCATTGCAAGTCTGAATCTATGCCAGCTTCCTTGCTGGAGTAGATTTAGAACACTTTCTACACCTGAAATGAGCGTAGACAACTTTAAATTAGAGCTGGCAGTCCGCACCCTTTTTTAGACCTGGTATGAAAAAGTTGCAGATTGTGGCGCAACTAACCTTTGTTAGTTCTGCGACAGATCTGCAACAGATATACACAAGAAAACTAGTTGGTCTTAGATAATACCAGTATCCCAAATTTTTCAGATTTGGGCCACGTGAGGCCAAGTGAATGTAAAGCAGTTTTGTAATGAAGTCTGTGAAATGTAAAATTCCATCAAATTCAGTCTACAATGAACGCTAACACTTTTTCCTCTTATACTAACATAATATGACTTGTATTAGTATAGTAGGATGGCTGCCACTTGCCTCACTGGAGGTCACCAAAAGCATAACATTAAAATTGCAGTATACCCAGGACCATTTTCTGCAGTGGATTATAAAGCTCATTGCATTAAATGAAATGCAGTACTGTGAATGATGACATGGGGACTGACATATATTAAATCCATCCCCCTTCCCAAAAAAAAAAAAATTATATATATATATATATATATATATATATATATATATATATATATATATATTCTCTATGTGAAAATTTTGTACACTTGCATTGAGTATTAAATCAGGTCATCAGAAAAGCCACTATTTAAAGGGAATCTGTCACCTCTCTATTTAACTGTTTGCATAAACACATAGCTGTGGTTCACCTAATTGCCACCTTTGTTGATCCGAGGCTCAGTTTGCAGGTTATGCTTTTTCTTAATATGCAAATTAGAGCTTTGGTGCAATGAGTCACCATTGCTCTTGTTGCATCCAAGCTCCACTCATGTCTTTGGCCAGCCCCTCCCTGGCTGCTTTGATTGACAAGGCCAGGCAGTGGCAAAGCAGTGAGGGAGGGGAGACACAGAAAGGACTGGAACTTGGGTACAACACAAACAATGGTGTGGCCCTCATTGCGCCAAATACCTAATCTGAATATTTAAGATAAACCATCATGACTTAGTAAGGGAGCCTCAGATCAACAAAAGAAAAACAGCGTTTTAATCAGATGAACCACTGCTATGTGTCTATGCAAACTGTGGAATCGGGAAGTTGCTGGTGGATTCCCTTTAACAGGTTCCTATTGTTAGCAATGCTCATAATGGTGTTTTAGAAACTCTAAAAGCAAAACGTATACCTCACAGGCACATAGATCCTGCCTGCAGCCTCCTCGATCCTTCTCCCTGCGCCTCTTTGAGTTCTAATCATGTACTTATGTGCAAACTAATAATGTAAATAGTGAGATAATAAAAAACCAAATAGAGAAAGAGTAAAAAAAAAAATAATAAAAAAAAAAAACCTAAATGAATTAAATCAACTCAGGTTGTTCTTTCTCATTTTTCCCATTGGTCCATTTTCTCTTTGTTACCTTATCACTTATTACACAATTTGTGATAAAATAAGATATGATTCCAGTCTCATTGTTACCCCACAGCCGTATAGAATTCATTTCAAATTTAGGCATTATCTTAATTATGAACTGAACAAAATGGACAGTCTATCAGGCTCTTGAAATTGCATTCTGACAAATAATTTCATTTTCTGTATTTCATCGTCGCATTTCTATTACTGGAACATTTTCCTCTGGTAGGTTCTGCATCTGCTCTGATTCTCAAAATTTCACATTGTAATGGAATTATTTCAGCTAAAATCAGAACACAGTTGACACTTATTTGCGCTTTATACACATTTATACTAGAGGTCATTGTGCATATAGGAATACAGATGGCTGAGAATGAACTCTATTCTCTAGGAACCCCATGGAACAGATAAAAACGTGGAAGGTAGCGCATATAAACTGAGCATTGTAAAAACACTTCTGGTGATCTCAGCTTTAGCATTTCAGTGCACATTAGACACATGAAGTTTACAGCCTCATTTGTAAAAGTGTTTTTTTTTAAACAGTGTAAATCACATTTTCTATATCACTGTTTTGCTCTAAAATGTAGAGATAAAATATAATTGTGCACATTTTTAATTATATTTTTTTGTAAAATTGAACTCAGAGGATAATAAGATAGCAGACTCATTTATAATTTATGAAAAAAATTGTGATAAGAAAAAAAATGCATTTATAAAAATGTGTGCCCTTAAGCAAAACATTTGTAGTACATAGTAAAAATATCATAAACATGGATCTTATTGTTTTAACATTTATGCTATGAAACCATTTTTTACTTTTCCTTAACTGCTTTTTTTAAAATATATATATATATTTTAAGCTTGTTTTATTTATTATGAAGTGAAAGTAAGATCAGATGTATGACCAAGTTATATGTAAAAATTAACAACTATACTCCTAATTGTAAAAAAAAAAAGTTTTAGATGGGATATTAATAAATGCTACTTTCCAATCAAAAAGATATATGTCAAGAACATCTGACTCAAGGCTCAGTTGACACGTCTATCTAATGCATCTTGCAGATAACACATTTTAAGCATTTAACACCTTTCACTGTCTGCAGTCCTAAGCTGCCCGATATTCTATCAGAAAGAGGTTAATTAGTCTTATTTTATGGTTTATTTTCTTTTCTCTTTTTTTCCTGCTAAAACGAACAGTCATCCTAGTCTGAAAAAAACCCCACAGTTCATAGCATTCTTCATTTTTTTTCCACATTTTAAATTATTTGCTATCACAGTACCTCCATCTTTTATCTCAAAATATAGTTCCAACCCTGTTAATGTGTGCATGTACTTTTTTCTTATCTTCCTCCCAGCAGCATCTGTGATTCATAGGCATCATCAAAGTGATAATAAACTCATTCACAACACTAACAAACAGTGGACTACCAGTTATTTACGAGGCAAATTCACTGCAAAGCCGAGCACTGGAACAGGGGAGAATCAAGATGGTGTTGATTGATAAATTGACAGGTTAATTTACAAGTGTATAATAGAAGATAGACCTAGAGGGAGAGCATGTAGGCCTATGCTCTAGCTTGGTTGCACTGCCATCTGTCTCATGGTAGGGAATCTGCACAGTCTGATGCTTTTAAGATCAAGTGTACACAGCCCTATGAAGGCACAGGCTTAGGGATGCTGATATGCTTGCTCTACAGCGAGGATCAAGTACAGAGTGATGCTAATAAAACTTATAAGTATGGTAACAGGAATGTCCCCCTCCATGAAAACCATGCTTGTTCTTTTATCAGTTTTGACCATGGAGTGCAAATGAAATATACATTTTTAATCTGACATGACAGAAAATTGGCAATGTTGTATATGTAAAATTAGGCATTGGTGTGTGGCTATGTGACTAAAGAAGCAATGGCATGAAAGTTATGTTTCAGTGATATATGTGTGTGTGTATATATATATATATATATATATATATATATATATATATATCACTAAAATATAGACACTGCAAAAGACAGAAATATCAGGTGCAGATCCAAGGTGTTTGCTAGCTATGCAAAAATTAGTGTGGCTAGCTGATTACAGATAGGTAGATTGATGGATGGATAGATAGATAGATAGATAGATAGATAGATACAAAGATAAACATATAGATGATAGATATACAGAAAATAGATAGATAGATAGATAGATAGATAGATAGATAGATAGATAGATAGATGAAATTCACAATAGAAATTAGTGACACCTTCAGGCCAGAGTGAGGTCCTACACTAAGACTCCCTGAGTCTATACACATTCCATTTTGCTATTCAATTGAGCTATATTACCTTTATTGTTGTATATACATTTATTATGTTTGAAACATATTTTATTTCAGTAGACCCATGCAGCATATTTTAAATTAATTTTCATTGTAGAACTTTGGAACGGCAGTTTTACAACAGGGACATTTCAAGAAGATTTAAGAAAGACATTAAAGAAAATTAAAATGTAAATATTATACAGTAACTCCATGGTTCTGTGTTTGCTTTCTAGGTCCAATCAGTAAAAAATAAATAAATAAATAAATACAACGAGTTGCTGTCATTAGGATATGTTTTTAACTTACAGAAACATTTACAAGAAATGTGCTGAACTAAAAATATACCAGTAGTGAGTACCTCATATAAAATATTTTTACATTGAGGAGTCCCTCATATCAATTCCATAGTATAAAAATGGTGGTGTATTAGGAGACGGAACTGGATGGTAGGAGCTGGAAAGATGCTGGCTAGGAAGTATTTATTAATCAACATCTATGTATCTGGTCAAAATGAGGGTCTTTTAAAGTGAGATGACGGGAAGAGGGATTAAGGTCAAAAGTAAGGACTATTCATCCAAAAGAGAGACATTCAGGAACTATCAGATCCAGCCATTATCCTGTCAAGTCTGAAGGTGCAGGCAGTTAAATGTAGAGTGAAAAAGCAAAAAGTACACTTATGGTTCCCCTGTATACATTAAATATGATGTCACTGTAAGTCAAGAAGTTGCAACAACTTTTTCTTTTTGAATCTAAGGACATTTTCCACAATATTTTTATCTGAGATAGCAGAAGCAGTAAATCAGCATCTTCTTTAACAGGTTTCTGTAGTAAGAAATTAATTTATTCAATATTACGATATTAAGACTCTTATTGATTACAGAACTAAGAGAATAGTTATCTTGGTTATATTTTTTTTATTTTTCTGTTAAACAATTATGTGTTTTAGCACTAGTAAACTGAGAGGAATTCTGCTTTACAGGGAGCTGTCTATATGATAACTATAAACCTGAACTTACCAAAAATGACAAAAAGGTTAAAAAAAATGCTGCTTGCTGTAAGGGTATTTTCATTAGTATGAAATTTCTGAAACAACCCCAATAAAAATATGGACTTGATATTCAGTTTCCAGAAATACTTTTCATTTTCTGTGATCCAACTACTGGAGGTTTTCTATATGCTTCCCCTTTACATTATAACAACAGATTACTGCATTAAGCTTTATGCACAGGGTTATTAAAATATTTTTCACATGATTTGTTCATGTGAATACCATGTTAATCCATTTATTTTAGTTGTACTTCATGTGTTTAAAATGTATAAATAAATAAATAAATAAATGTTCCCTTGCTCTATAGTCACCTTTATTTCTTAGCACTGACTGGAACAGTATACAACACTAGGGTATTTACCATGGTCAGGACTGTGTTGCAAAGCTGTGTGCACAACTTTATACAGTGGCACATGGTGTCCTTATAGGTCCTGGACTGGACTGGAAACATTCAGTTTGCTACCCTAGCCAAGTGTCTCAATCCCCCTGTCTAAAGCACAGTGGTTTGCTGGAGCTCCATTTGCATCCATCTTCTATGGCAAATTCCCTGCCACTTCTTTGTCCTTGAAGCACCAAATACTTACCTAGAAGCAACACTTTCTAAAATAAATTATAAATTCTAAAAAAATCCAAAAAAAAAACTTTGTGTATGTAAAATATGGAGGTGTAGTGTTTGCCAACATGGATCTATAGTTGGATCTCTAAGTACAATCTATTATGATTGGTTCATTACCTCTCAGTGTGGAGTTTAGAAATGCAATAGTGTATAACTGTGCTAATGGCAGTCAATTCAAGACTGTAATATTTTTACAAAAAGTGGCAAATTCACTCCACCCATGTCCTCACCATAGCCAAATATCTTGCCTGTAACTAAAGAACATATTTTTTTCTTTTTCTTCTTTTTTTCACTTCTATGAGGTTAGGGGGGTCTGGTTGTCAATATTACAAACAATGCACCATGGGAAAAGGGATGCAAATTAGCTCTTGTCATCCAAACCTGGGACTCCTTCAAAAAGAAGATCTCTAGACAGCTAGTCCAGTGTTCTTGCCCCTTGTCAGTACAGAACAGGGTGATGATTAGCTGGATGAGATGCCTTAGGGTATGACCACATGATCAGGTTTCTGCATGAAGTTTTGGGAGTCAAAATCAGGAGTGGATCATTAAAGGAGAGAAAGTATACAGGACAAATACAATGTCTCCTCTTTTTTGACTCCACTACTGGTTTTGGCTTCCAAAACTGTATCAGGAAACCTGGCCGTGTGGTCGTACTTTTAGAAGCTCAGGTGGGGTTATGGTTATCTTTGAAGGGATCTCAAAATGGTTGTCTTCAGATAGGTTGCACTTCCATTTGGAAGAATATCTAGTTTGGCTGACATAAGATAACTTACATACTTCACTGAGAATTTTGGAACCGACAGGGCTGTTATACAACCAGTTACATATTATTAGCTCATGATTCGGACAATGTAGTAAGAATTTTTACTATTACTTAGAAAGTAATATATAAATTTAGGTAGAGCTGGTGAGATATCTAAAACACACTTTTGCCTGTTTGGTCTTTAGGGTGCAATTGAATCTTTTTGTCATATGTTACAAATTGCTAATTTTCCCAAACTTCCACATTAGTCTAAGAAAAAAAAGTCTGAGCAAATGCTTTTTGTGTTGCATAGTTTGTATTACTAATATTTTTATAGTTCATGTTGTATTAGCATTTGACGTAACAGTAGATTTGTGCAAAAACCAATGCAGGCTTTTGCACCTGTTATATTATGATCATCGGATGCATAAAAAAAAAAGCACGTAAACTTTGCTGAGGACAGCACATGAGCCTTTTTTTTGCTCAAGAGAAAAGGCAATTTTCTAAACACACAGGTCTGTTAAAGGTTTACTTCTTTAGAGGAACTCATGAGAGGTGATTTAAATGAGTTGCAGCTGGTGACCTGCTCTTTACATAGAGCCAACCAGCTGATCTATTATCTAGCCTGGACCCCATAGGACTGGGCTTCTGAACCCCACGTCGTGGAACAAACTCTATTCATAGACAATTACAGCAAGACAGCAACCCTGAGAGTACATAGGTCACATACAGTTCAGAGTCTTTTTAAAGAGAGGGGATTATGGACGTTTCACGCTCTATGACAGCTTCATATTGTACTCATTTCAAATAGTAATTTATTTGTCTTTGGGTATATTTGGTAGATCAGAAGCTGATGCATAGTACATATATTTAATCAGTTGAGCTGTTGATTACACACAGTAACAGTAAAATTGAACAAGATGAAACACCTGCCAGTATAAAAGGCCAACTTCAGTTGTAACTACAGATATAATACTGATATTAAGAGAAGTATGACTCAATAGTCAAGTCACTGTGTCTTGCTGTCCATCATCAATTTTTGAATTCACCAAATGGAATAAAAAAGACAAATAAAACAAACTGGTAGTATAAAACTAGCGAAAGTCAATGGGCTAATACTTTAAAACCCATTTTAAACATGGCACATCTATTCCCCTTTAGAACATAGAAGACAAGGGCACAATAATAACAACTATTATTATTGTTCTAATATTTTTAGAATCAGAGTCCTATAAAGGTATGTCTATATAGCGATTTTAACAGCAACAATAGTTCAACAACCAAAGACTGCAGTGTACAGTAGATGTGCTCTCAGGAATGGGGTAGTGGTGCAACTCGAATGTTTGCTGTGACCATGAAACACTAATCACAAAAAATTCAATACTCCAAAATTCCTATGGCAGCCCGCTACACTTTGATCTTTGGTGGTGCAACAACTCACCCTTAATAAGCTTATTAATCAATGAGATTGATTTTTATATACCTGATTATGTACTTAAAATTTTGAGTGTTCAGCAAGAGAAAGGCGAGTTATTTTAATTGCACCAATGTACACAAAAATTATTGTGCAAAATAGTTACATAGGGAAAGTTAACCAAGAAGTGGCATAAGGAAAAATGTTTAAAGGGCTTGTTCACCTTTGGGGAAGGGGAGAGGCTTCGTCCGCCACCACCACTGCCTTGCTCCAGCGGTGTCAACACTCTCTTTGACACTGGTCATGTTGCCACAGTCATTGACTGCAGTGATGATGTGTTCCCATGGCCCATGTGACTATGTCACACACATGAGGGTCACCTCAATGCTGCAGCCAGGGATTGGCTGCTGCAGCCACATGACCCATGTCAAAATGGATGTTGACACGAGAAGATTAGGGTGAAGCAGTGGCAGAAACTGGAATCCATCGGAGAGAAATCAGGTAACTGATGGTTCCCATCGCAGTTTCGGCCTCATGAGAGGGTTTAGCAGAAAGGCCCCCCGAAGGTGTTTTTATTAACTTTAAAACTTTTCTATAGTGGATATTTTATGATAGTACCTATTTCAGTGAGTCTTCAGACTTTATAGGAGCTATTGCCTTCTGGTCTTAGTATTAAGCTGCTAAAGACAATATTAATAAATCTGCCAATTGTTTACAGCTTGTCAGACTGCCAATTGCATGTCTCAATTATGCTGTTATATTCAATGATCAATACACATTTTGAACATGCCCAATAAATTACATTAATGATTCAAAGGATTTCTGTGATATGTTTTTGGTACAACTGTTATTATGACAAGGGGTCATTATTAATTGTATTATATTTCAAATGATATCATAAAAGTTGATTACATCAAAGGATGTACTCTAAAACGGACATTGAGATATGTATGACTATATACTAAAAATGTTTTCAGACCACATTAGGGGGTCATTTACACAGGCAGAGTTTATGAAAAGGAGAAGACCTAGCATTCAGTTTCTGGTGCACAGAGCTCACAGATGGAACAAATTTATTAAGATTCCAGAGCCTCTTAATAAATTGGTCACATCTTTCGCCAGCTTCTTACTAAGACTCACGTATGAAACGCCAGTCTTTAGTAAATGACCCCATTGTCTTTTTTATGTTCTTTTTATTATTTTACAAATCAAATTTTTGTAATTCACAAATTGTTATATGCTTACTGTTGAGAAGGTGCTGTCCTAAAATGTATATTTTCAGGTGAGGAGTTACATATGCAAATGTTGAAACAGTGCCACTCTTGTCCATAGGTTGTTTCCATTCACTTACCAGACATGGCCCATAGACAAGAGAAGCATTATTTCTGGCAAACAAGAAGGTCCCTTTAGCGATCGCTCCTCCCTCCATGGAAGTCTTCTCCATCAGCGGGCAGACGATTGTTGGGAAGAAACGCTTCCTTTCCGTAAATCTGGTGTTCTGTCGTCCTGGGTAAAGGGACCTTTAATAATATAGCCTTTGTTGATATTCTGTGCCATTTGCTAGATTTCATAAGCCATGCCTCCTTGTTAGGCAAATCTGCTATGCTGTCTGCATGATGGTCCCTCATGTGACCAGACACATCACTCAGTCTCCTCCATTCACACACACTGCACCTGCACAACACTCCCAACAGTGCAAGTGCAGAGGGCATGTATGGTGTATTTGAATGGAGGAGACTTAATGATGTGTATTAGAATGGAGGAGGCTGAGTGATGTGTCTGGTCACATGTCCCTCGATTAACAGCCATTTTATGGACAGGAACTCTATGTGGACAGCATAAATAAACATTATCAACGAGGGGACATACCTTATGAAATATGGAAAATGGATCAGAATATCAGCAAAGGCTACATTAGTAAATGCCATAAAGTCATTAGTGTTGAGTGAAGCAAAGCATCCGAAGTGGAATTTGGTCTGAAATTTAGGAAAACTTCGATTTGCAACAAGTCTGAATTTCCTTGCTCTTCATGGTACAAATATGTTTTCCTAAAATGGTGGCTGCATATGTTGCAAAGTGAAAGAAAATAGCCCGGAAATGTGAAATCACCAATAATGCTGTGCAGCCAGTCAATCCACAGATAGCCATCCTCTGTGATGTCACAGCCTTATAAAACCCTCATTCTTTGTGGTCTCCGACATTACCCTGTGAGGATTTTCTGGCAGCTGATAACTGATAAACGTTTTGATCACAGTTATTCAATTTTTTAGGGGGGGAGTAAAAATCAGCGAATGTGTGTTTTTCATTTTTTTTCCCATTATGGCGTTCACCACACAGGAATTTCAAACTTTTTTGGACCCGGCTACCTGATATGTTTTCTTTTATTGTTTATAAATTTTTATATGTAAAATTGAGAAAGCTGGGTTATTTAAACTTTTAATATTTTATTGTAATTTTTTTTTTTACCTTTGAACAATAGCTTTTAGCCCCCTTAGGGGGCTGGAACCTGGGATCTTTGGATCCCTTGTCCCATTCACCTTAATAGAGATCGATTAGGGTGAATGGCACTATAACATACCACCTGCTGTGCTGTGCCTCATGCACAGTGCAGCATGAAGATTATCATGGCAGGCTGGTAAAGCTTCAAAAACGTCCAGTCTGCCATGGTAACCAATCGAAGCTCCCCAATTTCACAGCAGAGACTTCGATCGGAAGGCAGAGGAAGCTGCATCCCTCTGCCTTTCCTCATCCATGCCGCGATCACTGTTGATTGCGGCATCTGAGGGGTTAAATGACAAAAACCTAATTCTGTGGGTTCACCATTCGCCATTCCACGTCATTGCGGCCGGGTGTCTTCTGTATGATTCAGCTGGCACACACCGCATATGGAGTGGGCTCACTGCAGCCCGCTCTATACATTTCCTCAGCCACCATGACATACGAGTATACCTGATATATAGGGATTTGTGACAAATTAAATTGGAAGAAATCAAATTTCTTGGTTAACTTGGCAAAGTTGCTGAATCAAATTTTTCAAAATATCACTCATCTCTAAAAGTTGCCAAAGGTAACCAGAAAGTGGCCAACCCCTTTAAGAATATTTAAGAATTCTTAGGTCAATGAAGTTGAACGTCTGGCTAGAATAGATGAACTATTACTATTTCTATTACTATTGTAAGGTGGTACTACACAGCCCGATTTTCGTCAGTGTGAGTGCTTGCCTATGATAATACATCCATCAGCATTCATTTGCACCAGCCTAATTACGCAGGCAGATACAAACTGAATGTGGAATAAACAATTGCTACCACAATAATTCTGTTCTATTCATTAATGGCAGCACATCCCTCACAGGTAGATGTGCTGCCGATAAGGAGGGATCTTTTATCCTCATGAAGGATACCCATAAGTCAACAAACAAACATTTGCTTGTTCATAGGCTGATTGACATATCCAAATGAATAATTGGGAATGAACAATCCTACGAATACTTGTTCCTGATAATTTGCCCGATTACCGTACAGTCTAATAGGGGCTTTAAGAATGCAACTGCTCCTAAGATATGTAAAAATACCTAAAATACTAATGCTGGTTTCAAAGGCATTAATATGATGATTGCAGTTTAGTGCCATTATTCATTCCACAGATGAGTGATATACAGCGGTGTAACTTTCCTATAAAAAGTGACCCATGTCTTGTCCTTGAGACTGCAGATAACCAGATAGGTAAATAATGCTGAAGGCTAAAGCTGCAGAAGTGAAGCCTTGAACTCGGGTTCTTTATAGTGCAGCTCAACCCTTTACAAATTAAACCATGGCCTCTGTCAGTTCTGTTGCTTTCTATCATGTTACTAGACTTTTTCTGCACAGAGGCAAAGGTTGTGAATGCAAACTAAGGCATATAATTATCAAACGGCCATTCTTGCTCCGGTCCTTGAGAGTGACCAGAAGAACAGGTTTCCAGGGCAACGATTTTACCTGAGATGTTTTAGTGACAATTACAGCTAGGTTAATTGATTAGTTAACACTGTTCTAAGTCAGAGTCATAGATTAAAGGGCTCCTTGGCTTTAAAGGGTTTGGTTTTAATTATACGAAGCTTGGGGATTTGGTTACTATGCAGGAGCTGTAATCAGAAGAACAACTTATTTTTCAAAAACTGCTATTACGGGGGGAAGTTGCGGGTGATCACACTTTTCCCCAACAGTGCGGTATAACGTGGTGTCCGTTCAATATATGCCTGCACTGAGACATGTGAGCTGCTTCTGGGGCAGCTGTTTGCTCTTTCAGATTAATATTCCCCATAACTGGGTTTTAATCTTGAGACAACCTCTTTATCTAAGTATTCCCCCATATGACACTCACACCAGTGAAAACAGAGATTTTGAAAGTTGTCAGACAGGGACTTCACAATTAGAGATGAGCTAATCTATTTGTTGATTCGTATCGAATCTTGGAAATTTTCAGAGGCAAAGCGAATCCGAATATTAGGTGATTCGCTCCATTAAGATTCGAAAATGTTCCTAAGGCTTTCTACGAAATCGCTACATACTTGTCCGATAAATTGTACGCTAATGCTACGTATAAGTTACTCTATATGCTGTTGCGTACGAATACAAGTAATTAGCGAACTTTTACTGTTAGTTTGTTATTCATGCGCAAAAGCCCAGGAAGAAAGCGGTCACCTGACCTACTGGGCAGGGCTTGCTCTGATTGGCTCAGGCTCGGTAAGCCAGTGACGCATTACTTCTGCTACGACTACTGAGACGAGCAGAAGCACTGTGTGTGAAGTTCTGAGACACTGAGACCTGTTGTTGTTGAAATTGGGGTGTAATTATTCAGAGAATCCATGTTACACATCAGGGATACTGCAGTCCAAGTGCAGGGCCAGTGCAGGGCTAGTAATTAATCAGGCAGGGAGAGAGAGACAGGGAGAGAGATAGGGCGAGACAGGGAGATACAGGGACAAAGACAAAGACCAGCTGCAGGGCCACAGAGTGAAGTGAAAAATATCTGAAATGGATAAGCAAAAGAGGTCCAGTTGCAGCCAGACCTCGAGCTCTAAAAAAAGGAGAAGGTGGCACAGGGCAGCAGTGCCAAAGGACCTGTAGCTTCTACTTCTGTAATTCGTAATAGTTGGCCGGTATTCCACCAGGCTAAACCACCAAGGCGCAAAATTGTAGTGGAGGAGAAAGTGGATGAGGTAGTGGAGTGGATGGCACGCTCGTCTCAGTCTCAGCCGGATGATCTGTCATCTGCTGATACAGTATCCATATGTAGCCAGGGGTCAGACTCGTCCTGCTCCACCATTCCGCTCCAGCAAAGCCTGTCATTTTGTGCCACCTCCCGGGCTTCAGTTTTTCCTCCTAGTTTTCCCTCCTAGTTAATACTGAAGAGCTGCTTACTTCTCCCGGGGTCCCCTCTGTCAGGCAGGCCGCATCCAGGGGCGTAACTAGTACATACACCTCATCGACCCACTGCGTGCATGTCTCCACCTCCTCTTATTCGACAGCCGTCCATTGCCGAGTGCGTGGCCAGGAAGCAGTTTTACGCCACAGGTAATCCGACAGTGCGCAAACTGAATGGTCACCTGAGAAAGTTGCTGGCTGTGCAGTCTCTGCCATACCAGCTGGTTGACTGCCCAGCTTTTAAGGAGCTAATGGCTTGCGCTCAGCCACGCTGGCAGGTCCCTAGCCGACATTACTTCTCCAAAAAAGCTATCCCCGTTCTTTACTCCCACGTGACTGACAATATTGGACGCTCCCTGCAGCTGTCTCTCTGCAGCACCGTGCACGTCATGGTGGACACCTTACGGCCACTGGCTGAATGTATTTAGTGGCAACGAGGCAGGAACCCCTCAGCAACCAGGCCAATTGCTGTTGGCACCTCCACGCGCTTTCCAGCAAGGATTGCAGCAGACCACCCAACAACTATCTGCTTCCACCTCCATGGGCAGTCCGCCTGCTGGAGCGTCAGGGCAGAGAGTTAACGCCCCTCCTTCATATCATATGTGCCAGGTGCAACGCTGCCATGCAGTGTTAGACTTAGTTTATCTTGGCAGTAGCAACCACACAGGCCACCGCTTGCTGCATTACATGAAGCAGCAAATAGCGCACTGGCTGTCTCCACACCAGCTGGATGTGGGCAAGGTAGTGAGTGACAATGGGACAAATATAGTGGCAGCGCTAAACCTGGGTCAATTCACGCATGCTCCCTGTATGGCACATGTCCTAAATATAGTGGTGCAGAGATTTCTCAAAACATTCACTGACCTGCGCACAGTGCTTTGCACTCATTTCAGCCATTCATATGTATCTCCCCAAGCTCTGCTGGAACTGCAGCAACAAAATGGTCTTCCGCCACACCGCTTAATAGGTGATGTGCCGACTCGGTGGAATTCCACTCTTCATATGTTGCAGCGGCTCCTTCAGCAGCGTAGAGCAGTGGAGGATTTTGTCCAGCAGCAGCCAGAATCTTCCACCATAGGGAGCAGGTGCAGCAGTGGAGGCTTGTCCGAGATGCCTGCACTGTTCTAACGCCCTTTGAAGAAGCCACAAAATTGGTCAGCCGGGACAGCTGCGGTGTGAACTATGTAATTTCACTAATATTTGTGCTGGAAAAGACACTCACGCTCATGCAGCAGGGGACAATGGGGGAAGGAAATCCTGGCCATCTGTCTGCACGCCATGCTGTCACTGTAGGGGAGCCCCAATGCCAAAGTTCCCTTGCGGAGCAGGAGGAGGATGAGGATGAGGAGCTTCAGTTAAAGGAGGGGAGGATTTTAATGAGGATGATGATGTTGACCAGGAGGAGGAGACACAGCTAGAGGGCCTGGAGGCTGACGATGATGAGACTTTCAGGGACACTGTAGTGTCCCTGAGAGAGGCTGAAATGGAAAGAACTGGCTCCTCGGGCACGCTGGCCAGGATGGCGAGCTGTATGCTCACATGCTTATGGAGCGATGGGCGTATCCTAAAAATAAGGCAGACAGACGAATACTGGCTGGCGATGCTTCTGGACCCGCGGTATCAATCCAACATGGGGGATTGTTTTACTCCACCGGAAAGGGAGGAGAAATTAGCATCATTGCGGGAGAATCTATGTAGTAACCTGGCCACAGGTTTCAGCCAGCCCCAGCCTGCTGCCAGCGTGTCTGAGAAGGAGGTCCGGCAGAGTCATCCACCTCCTGCCACAACCAGCAGCAGCCAGTTAAGCCTAATTAGTATGATGCAGCAATTTTTCTTTGCCTCCCAACAGCTGCAGCCAAGTGAGCAGGCCCAGATCACCCGCCTCAATGAGCAGGTTCAGGCGTACCTGCAGTCTGGCTCACAAAGCCTCTTCTCAGACCCCTGGACTTCTGGGCAGGCAGATTACAACAGTGGCCGGAACTGTCCCATTATGCACTAGGGCTTCTTTCCTGCCCAGCCTCAAGTGTCATGTTCAAAAAAACACCTTTATAAAAATGAATAAAGGCTGGATTACACCCGAATTTCATAGTCCTCTTGCTGAGGCTGCTGATTAGATCAGGCCTTGCAGGGCAGAATAGTCTGAGTGTCTTCCCACTGTTGCTGTCAGCAGGCCCATAATGTTACTGCCAAACGTCTTGTGTCATGTCATGGGCTGTGCGAACCCGAAGTCTCCAAACCAAAACACTTTTAAAAACCAAACACTGATGTCTACCTCCGCCTAAAATTTTACAAATAATAAATAATATAATAAACAAACAAAAAAAGGTTACGCCGGCCTTTGCTGACGTCTGGCCATCATCTCCTGCAGCTCTTGGTGCTCCAGCTTCAGGCCGCAAATAAACCGGGAGGCAGTGTGGAGCCTGGTCCCAAACCGGCGTAAGGCTGCCTCCACTTCAAAGTCAGTGGGGATATCTGTAGGGGTGGAAACAGTAATATTTCTAATTAGTATGATCGAGTAAAAGTGGTTGTCCCATGAAAAACATTCTAAAATTTAAAACCAGAACCTGGATCAGAATACTTTAGCAATTGCATGTCATTATATATTTGGTATATGTACTGGAACGAGTATTGAGCCTTTTTTTTTCTTTGAACTGCTCACTGAGAAGGCCACACGTGGTCAGTTTGGGATTTGTACTTACTAGACACCCATACTGCGTGGTCTTCCCATGGTCCAGGGGAAAACTCCTCCCTGACGGTTGGAGCTACAAAAGATAAAGCATCAATTTAGCTTATATTTTGATGACAGAAGGTCCACCCATTACACTTTTTATTTTACCTACCTTCTACCTCACCGGGCTGGTGGTGTTGGAGGGGCAAGTGGGGTTCTCTCTCACTGGGGTGAGAGGCGCTCCTCTGTGGTGCAGCAGCTGTCAAAAATTATTAAATAATGGCATTACATTCAACTCTAATGAACAGTTGTAACTTCTGATGTTGATACATGTGAATAGTTTTGGGCTGGATGATTCCATTCCTAACCACTAGTGCTCTTATATCACTGCAGCTGCACTCCCACATAGCTTGGATTTAAAATAAATTAAATATGTTTACACTTACTAGAAGCTGCAGGTACTGTAGGGGCCGTTCGGCCTCGACGGTGACGGTGACCGTGGTCAGGGCCGCCATCAGGGGGGTACAGCAGAACCTGCTGTGGGGGGCCCGGGCAGATTCGTCAAGAAAGGGGGGCCCGAGCCTCTGGCAGCTGTCTCTGCGTCCATAGGACGTAGAGACAGTTGCCAGTTGCAGGAAGGAGCAGACAGCCGAAACCGTCTATCTGCTTCTTCCATCCTCCCTCCTGTCCCCCTGCAGCTCTCCGTACCTCCCAGGCACTCCTCAGGTCTCGGCGGGGGGCGGGGCCGGCCAGAAGCATAGGCTCCGCCCCCTTCAGACATGAGAAGAAGATCTCCTGCTCTGATGATGCTGGCCCTGCTGCTATGAAAAAGGTAAGTATTTTTTTTTTAACTTTCTGTACACTGTGTTTATTATCACTGTGCACACTGTGTTTACCTTGACTGTACATCACTGTGACTTTCATGTTATCCCTTGACTGTGACATCACTGTTTTATTATCTCTGTACTGTGACACACTGTGTTTATTATCTCTGTACTGTGACATCACTGTGTTTATTATCCCTTGACTGTGACATCACTGTGTTTATTATCCTGTTGGACTGTGACATCACTGGTGTTTATTTATTCCCTGGACTGTGACATCACTGTGTTTATTATCCCTGTACTGTGACATCAC
>ONZH01030243.1:0-11271 GCA_900303285.1 Rhinella marina
GATCGATTTAGACTAGAAATGTTTACTTCAGAGAATAATTACAAAAATTGATAATTCTGTCTTAGCAATATAGACCGATACAAGACACTGACATGGAATAAGAATATATTCATAATTGTTTTCCTTTAAAGTTACATTTACTACCTTATATACACCTTTTGGATTTGTACTTAGTATTCCCAATAACGTCCTGTGTGACGTATTTCACATTGCTCAAATGTTTTCGTCTCTTTGAATGCTACCCCATGTCATTGTCTGTTTCAAGTCTCTTTGCATACTTAATAAAGACAATTTGAAAGAAAGAACACTGGAGTGATGGTTGCTGGAAATGGGCCTCTATACACCTATGTGGATATTGCATTAAAAACCAGATGTTTGCAGCTAGAATAGTCATTTACCACATTAACAATGTATAGAGTGTATTTCTGATTAATTTAATGTTATCTTCACTGAAAAAAACGGTGCTTTTCTTTAAAAAATAAGGACATTTCTAAGTGACCCTAAACTTTTAAGCGGTAGTGTATAACATTTGAACTTTATGACTTTTCAGAAACAGGTAAGTGTAACAGGGGCAAAAGGGATATGCTTTATATTGTCTTAGGCTACTTTCACACTGGCGGCAGGCCTGATCCGGCAGGTGAAGGGTGCTGCCGGATCAGGCCTGCCGCAGTGACATGTGTGGAGCCGGAACCACGCTCCGGCCCCACACATGTCACACAGTACATACATATACATACACATAAACATACACACACATATAGACATACAAACACACATACATACTTACATGCTCCCCGGCAGGTCTTCGGAGCGTCAGGACGGCTCACACAGGTCACGATTCCCCACAGCGCCCTCTGCTGGGCGCCTGGTGGAATCGTGACCTGTGTGAGCCGTCCTGACGCTCCGAAGACCTGCCGGGGAGCATGTAAGTATGTATGTGTGTTTGTATGTCTTTATGTGTGTGTATGTTATGTCTGTATGTGTCTATGTGTACCCGGATCCGTAATGGACTCCATTGAAAGTCAATGAGGGCGGATCCGGTTACCATTATGGTCACACCAGACGGATCCACCCCCATTGACTTGCATTGGGGGTCATTCCGGATCGTCTTGGTGCGGATGCCTGGACCGGAGAGCAAACCGCAGCATGCTGCGGTTTGTTCTCCGGTCTGAAGACGGAACGGAATGCTTTCAGGAGCATTCCGTTGTCTTCAGTTCAGTTTTGTCCCCATTGACAATGAATGGGGACAAAACTGAAGCGTTTTATTCCGGTATTGAGCCCCTATGACGGAACTCAATACCGGAATTTTAAAACGCTAGTGTGAAAGTAGCCTTAGCATGGGGAGTTGTTTTGCTGATAAGAGCAAAACTTCAGGTTCGGATACTCTTTAAAGATAGACTCTTAACTGAACTACAGTTGCACTTCAAAGGAAGGTTTATAATTTGATTATATTAAATATAATAAGTAGTGTATACATATAGTGATATAATGTCCTTCTATATACAAAGAATAAACAACATAATACACTATTATATCAACACTTCATCTGGAGTCCTAACTATATCCAGGATGAAGGTACATGCATCACTGATGGAGTTAACGTCATCTGACAGCGACATTTGCTGGGAAGCCCTTTCAGCGAAAGCAGTCAGAGTTTCGATCGGGAAAACACCAATTAGGTCCCTACTTGAGGCGTCCCCCCATAGAATGAGCTTCTGACTTTTTTTCTGAAGGGTTATAGCTTTATACCAATTAAACATAAAAGCTCCATTCCCTAGTGGAACGTAGCCAGTGCTTGCGCCCCATGATTCTCACTGTGTACGTTTTGTTCATCTGATCTCACCCCACACCTTGAAGTGGCCAGTTCCGAGGTCCGCAGCGAGTCATAATCCCAAAACAACCTTGAGAAAATATGTAGACAAAGCCTGACTCCTTTGCACCTGCATTCACAGGCCTTAAAATGAAATTTAAATGAACAGATACAAAATGGAATTCAAATGATCAGAAACTTCATCTTCACACTTTAGCAGTTCATTGGTATAATAATAATAATAATAATAATAACAATAATAATAACAACAACAACAACAATAATAATAATAATGTTATATTTGCTGTGTTTCTGGAGATGGGATGTTGATCCAGAAATGTATTGTGTTTGCCATATTTGGAGTCCTAGAGGTTTTTACCTTCCTCTGAATTATAAATTGGATTAAAAAGATCCTTGTCATTTTTTTCATCCCCATCAACTATGTAGTCAACTATGTAGTGGTATTTTGTAACACTGAGTTGAACCTGTCTGAGTTTTGCCCTAAGTAGAGATGAGCGACCCAGTCGAGATTTGTTTGAGGTCTGGGTTCGCAGACATTTTAAAAAGATAGGTTTGAACCCAAATTGGTTCAGGCCAAATCAAAGTTTCTCCAATTGCCCTACAAGTTAGCATATAACCCCCTCTAGACTCCTAGGACTCATATTTTTTAAAGGAAAACTTGTAATCGCTTTTCATTAATTTTTAATGATTTTTCTTCCCCCTCCACCATCCCCTCACCGCAAGCTCTGGAACACAATGACAGCAATAGTACGTAAATGATGTTTTAGTGACACTGGCATACATAGCTATGGATAAACGCACATTTCACAGTGTTATCATACAGCATGTTTAAAAAGACACAATGCAGGCACATGTCTCATGCTTTTTCATATTTCAAATTCCAAAGTTTAAATGATGAAATTAAAGTGTTATGAGATTAAAAAAGGGTCTTTGGGGAATGTGATGGTTGGCAAGTGACATTAGTGGCATGATGCAGATCCCACCATCAGCAGTCGTACATAACAAGATTTTAGGTAGGCAAACAGACAGAGTTAGGCCTCGTCCACATTTCCGTTTTTCACTGACGTGTGCTGTCCGCATTTTTCACGGACACCACACGCACCCATTGATATAAATGTATCTGTTCACATTTCAGTATTTGTTTACTGACCGTGGGTCAGTAAAAAAATCAAGGGGACATGCACTACTTTGATCCGTGATGTGGACCAAGCACTCCCATTGAAGTCTATGGGTCCGTGAAAATCACTGACACACATCCGTGTTGTGTCCGTGATGCGTCCGTTTTTCACTGATGACTAATAGATTCTTTGGAAATCAATTTTCAGCTGAGCAACGTCAGTGAAATACGGATGCGACACGGATAGTAAAAACGAACATACGGACCAACCACGGATCCTTCACGGACAGCTTCACGGATGAAACACGTACGCTTTTTTTCACGGATGTGTCACTGACACGGAAATGTGGACGAGGCCTAAGAGTGGCAAGATGAGGCATTGGCAGCTAGGAGAGGGCTATTGATTGCAATCAGCCTACCTGGACTGTGAGAGCATTTCACTAATAATAATCATGTACATATGCTGCCTCATTAAATTTAACCCCCCCCCATGAAATAAATTAAAATTTAAATCATGTTAACCACCCCCTCTAAACAATTTTAAAATTTCAACCATGTTAACCAAACTCCCTGCACACCCCTCCCCCTACACAAAAAAAATAAAAATAAATTTCATCCGGGTAGAAAGTGAATACACAGAAACTGATCCTCAGGCATTAGTGGCTGTGGCATGATGTGGGCCCCAACATTGCCTTGACTGTGAAAAAATGTTGATGTGGACGCAGTAATCATGTACTGTACGTTTATTTTGCATCTTAAAGTTACCATCCGCCAAACACCCCCCCCAAAAAAAAAAACTATGTGGAAAGTGAGTACACAGAAACTGACTCCTAGACATCAGTGGTATTATGCAGGCCCCAGCATTGCCTTGACTGTTATAAAATGCCGATATTGACATAAAATCATGCACATTTATGCTGTGCCTTAAAGAAATGAACTCCCCCATACCCAAAATATATTTTTTTTATCTCTAAGTAATGACGTACAGAATTTTTAAATTTCAACAGTGTGGAAACTGAATACAGGTAAACCGAAGATTGAGAGGCATTAGTGGCATGATGCAGGTTGCAGCAGCAGCAGCCATATAGAAGATGATAACAGGCAGACAGAAAGAAACAGTGGCAAGATGGTAAACCACCAGCAAGGCTATACATTGGAATCAGCTGGAGGAGTTTGGTTCATTTTGATAAAAAAGATGTTTTGTACACTGGCGGAGGACAATTTGGTGTCACAACTCCCCTATACTTTCTCACAGGCCAATCCGCACCAACATCGCGTGGCAACGCTTGACTTGACATACGTGATAGGAAGGATGGGTAGTGACTCTGTACCCTGCTGCTCTTGGGGACCAGTATTGATGGGGGAGGAGGTGGAGGAGACAGGTGCCTGATTTGGGAGCAATGCCTATGACATGGTAGGAAGGGGTTAAAAGGACCTGGTCATGGTACTGGGGTACTACCTCTTTAATGCCTCAAAAAATATTTACCCAGTGGGCCGTGAAAGGCATGTACATTCCCTGCCCATAACAGCTGCTCCAGGTGTCAACCATGGAGAGTAGCTTGATGCACAATGAGAATCACAAAGAATTAGCCCACATTCTCTGCCACGTGAGAATACAAAGCTCTACCACAATGGTACTACAGTGACTACAACGCCAGCAATGTGGCCAGATGGGGGTTTAGCTTGTAGACAAGTTAATTCCCGGCGGAGAAAAGTATTTTCATGGCCAAACGTTCCTTTTTAGATGGAGCCAAGGAAAAACAGGAGTCTTAACAGGAGAAGAAAAATGTGATGATGAGGAAGATGATGACAAATATATCATACTGCTTGGGGATGACAGTTGGCTGCCACAAAGAGGACCAGGAGAAGAAGGGCAAATTTGTTCTGATTGGGAATTCTGGCTAGTTGTATTTTCCCAAAGGATCCAGTGATGCCGTCTCATATGCTGCCATAGACCTCTGGTACCTATAATTGTGTTTGAATGGCCATGGCTTATTTTAATCCTGCAGATCTTGCATACCGCTGTGTTTTTGTGTCCCCATGCTGTGGAGAAAAAGCGACATATTAGAGTTGCCTGCACAGAGCTACAGGCAGCCAAGCTGGGCTTAGCTCTGGCACCTTTTGGCCTGACCCACAATGTCAGCGGTATCACCAACCAGCCACAGGTCTTGTCTCCCCTCTCCCTGTCAGCTGCCCTGCTTCTCTCTATTATATACAACATACAAACTATTCTTCTTTGTAATCCTAGCCTTTCCCCTCACTTTCCCTGTCAATAAGATTCCTTGATTTCTGATTGATTTTTCACTGTCCCTGACTCCCTAAAATTGTTTTCCTGGCTTCCTGGCAGACACTCTAACACCCAACCACCCTCTTTCACTCTTTCACAGCCCGGCACGTCCCTGCCTGCTGCAGCACTATTGGCTCATCCAGGCTATCTGTCAGCCTGGAAACCAGTCAGGGTAAGCCACCCCCTCCCCACCTTCCTTCCTAGTACTTTTATCCTGCCGACGTGTGCACTAAAATGGCGCAATGTGCCGTTTTAGTGGATGCATCCAAAACAAACCCTGAAAGATTCTGGTTCATCTGCCACCTGAAAAATAGCAAAGATCAGACCAAACTCAGTTCGGTCCGAACCTGTTTTCTTATCCCTAGCCCCGAGCTCTGCTTAGTCTTTAAGGGATCTAACAGTTCAGCAAGCCTAAGCTTGGGCAGCAAGGTGAGAGGGAGAGCTGCTTTAACCCTTCATATCTCAGGCTCTGTAAAAGCTACGGTAGACGTATGAGTCTGATCTCAGCTGCTTTTCACTGCCGACCCAATTCTAAAGGATATATCTCCCAATATAGAGAAGCTAATGGTACTATCTTGCTGCTTAGATTTTTGTCAGCTTTCAAACAAGAGCACATTTGAAAGGTTAAAGTTGCCCTCCCTCTTCAGCTGGCTATGATCTCAGGCATCTTGGAGGAGGAGAGTGGTTGCAGTGGTGGAGCAGGAGCTGATAGATTTCAGAGAGAAAAGAAAAAAAGCATCCCCTCTGGGCCCCTGAGCAAGTTGCGGCCCTAGTCTCCCACCCCATGCACAAGTGGCACATAACACAGTAGACTTACTGCACTACATATGTATATATTATTATTATTATTATTATTATTATTATTAACTTGATATATTATTATGGAAACTCCACAGTTTATTATTATAGACAGGATCAGAGCTGAGATGACTTCTAGGTATAGAGGAAAGCTAGCCAGTATCCTCCTTCCCCCTGGACCTACCTTCTCAATGTTGTTGTAGGGACCCCCATATTCAATAATCTGGTAGCATCTTGCTGCTGTGTGAGAAGGTAATATTTGAATGTATCCGTACGCTGCGCCCCCAAAATAAATTTTACTGGTGGTTAATAGGGACCCCAATCCAACACTGCTCTCTAATGACCTTAGGGGGAAGGTAAAATTGACTTTTGTGTATGTAATTTATCCCCCTCTCCTCCATCAATCAGACAGCATGTTTACATTCTGATTCTCTGTTCTCCCTTCCCTGCACCCTCACGTAGCAGAGTAGGGTTTGCCGTCCTGTTGCTCCTCCTGGACCTTTAGCCTTGGGTGTGGTAAATAGGCAGGGGCAGAGGTGGGGTTAAGTCAGGCTGCACTTCTCCCCCTTTTTCCTGTCGGGACAGTCATGTGATTCCAGGAGGGCTATTTAAACTAGCTGTTTGCTCTCACACATTGCTGATTATTTCAGTTACTTGCAGTGCTGGAGCTAAGCTATCTGGTGAGTGTTTTTCTCTTGTTATCTACTTCAGCTTTGGTACTGGTGTTCTGCTGGTTCTCGTGTCCTGGTTTATGTTTTTGATCTTGCTCTTGTCTCTAGCTATAACACTGCATTTATCTCCCAGTACACCCTGGTAGTTTTTGCCCAACCGTGGTCGGTGTGCCCAGCGACCAGCCTCGCTACTGGCACCTGGGAAGGGCTCTGCATAAGCCCCCCTTCCTGCGAGAAGCGGGTGAAGAGTACCCTGGCCCTCAAGGGTGTTCAGGGCGTGACAGCTTGTGCAAAGCGTGTCTGGTACACCGCATTTGCTGACCACAAGTTCGGCTTTAGTTCCCTAGCCTTACAGAATAATCAGCCTTACCTATGGATCCTGCAAAGCAGCTAAGTGAACAGATGCATAATCTGCTAAGCATGTTTCAGGATCTAGCTATGACAGTGGGGAACCATACCCAGGTGTTAGCCCAGTTAACCTCAGCCACCCCAAAAATGCCCATATCTAATCCTGGGTTTGGGGGTGGGGCATCCGCTGAGCCTAAGGTTCCCCTACCTGATTTTTTTTCAGGGGAATCGCAAGCAATTTTTTAAATTTCCGTGAAAGTTGCAAATTGTTATTTCTGACTTAGACCCACCTCCTCAGGTGATAAGCGGACTCAGGTGGGCCTAGTCATTTCCCTTATCCGGGGGGACCCCCAGACTTGGGCTTTTACTCTCACTGAGGATTCCCCTGCCCTACAGTTAATTCCATTGAGGAATTTTTCAAGGCGCTGGGCCTCATTTACGATGAACAGACAGAACCGCCATTTGAATGAATCTAACCTTAGATCACTCCATCAGGGCGATCTCTTGGCGAGGAGTATTGCTCCCCAATTCAGGTCGGTGGGCCATCGAGACTGGATGGAATGATGTGGCATTGTGGAGTGCTTTCCTGTGGACATGTTCCCTTAAGGACATGTTGGTGCACCACTCGGCCACGACAAGATCTGGAGTCTGCCATGACCTTGGCTGTGCGTCCGGCTAGAAGGCAACGTGAACAGTTATACGATAAGTCTATCTCCAAGGGAATCTCACCTGGGACAAGGTTAACATCTCCTCCTACTGAAGAACCCATGCAACTGGGAAAGATCGCTCCATCGCCTGTTGTGAGGCCACGTTCCTGGCCCCAGAAACAATGCCTGCTCTGTGGATCATCCACGCATCTGGAGCAGAATTGTCCTCGTCTGGAGCATTCAGGAAACGACTGTGCCTAGTTGAAGCAGGGGCTCCCCAACTGGGCGCTCAGGTACCCCCATTTAAAAAAGTATTTTTTCCCATTTTGATTGCTTACCAGGGAAGGGAGGTGAAGGGTCATGCTTTTGTTGACTGTGGAGTGAGGTTAATTTCTGGATCATGCCATAGCCAGGGATCTGGGATACCCCTTAAAACCCTGAAATCTCACCACTCCAGATGGTTCATTTCTTGACCAGAATGTAGAGGCGATCACTGATGAACCAGTCTCTTTACAGGTGGGGTGCTTCACAAGGAGAAAATTAACCTCTGGGTTCTGCATGCCCTTCCTGCTTATGTGGTATTAGGCCTACCATGGCTCAGGCAGCATAATCCCTGTATTGGTTGAGTTAATTGGGATGTCACCAGTTTGAGTAAGGAGTGTCAGGGTAAATGTATCCAGGAGATTACTCCATTTGGTTGCTCTTCTACTCAGCTCCCCTGGTATATGAAGGAATTTCCAGAAGTATTTTCGGAGAGAGGAGTTCTATAATAACCACCACTGACCCTATGACTGCGAGATTCACTTGGTTGCAGGGGCCCCTCTGCCAAAGGCAGAATTTTTAATCTCTCAGAACCTGAGAGGGTGGCAATGAGGGATTATGTCCGGGAAAATGTCGCTAAGGGCTTTATTCGTCCCTCCAAGTCTCCGGTAGGAGCCGGTTTCTTTTTTGTTTCCAAAAAGGATGGGGGATTAAGGCCGTGTATCGACTATCGAGAGCTCAAAACAAAATCACCAAAAGAAACCAATATCCCCTTCCACTCATCCCTGACTTACACAACCAGTTCCTGGGGGGCAAGATCTTCACTATGTTGGATCTTAAAGGGTCCTACAACCTTATCCATATAAAGTTAGGTGATGAATGGAAGACGGCCTTTAACACGCCCGGAAGGACACTTTGAGTACTTAGTGATGCCTTTTGGCTTTGTAATGCCCCGGCCTTATTTCAAGCTTTTTTAATGACATCTTTGGGATGTGTTGGGACTCTTCGTCATTGTGTACATTGACAATATTTAGATCTTTTCCAAAGATATCCAGTCCCACAGGACCATGTGCGTCTGGTCCTCAAGAAGCTTAGTGATAACTCCCTGTATATCATACTCCTAAGTGTTCCTTTGAGGTTGAAGAGATCGGGTTCCTTGGAGTTATTTTGTCATCCTCTGGTTTTCGTATGGACCCTGCCAAGGTGCAGACCATACAAAATTGGGTCCAACCCTGGAACCTTAAGGCCTTCAAAGGTTCCTGGGTTTTGCCAATTTTTATAGGAGATTCACTAAGGATTTCTCCAAGATTGTGAAGCCCCTACGGACCTAGGTGGGAGGCTGATGCTGTCTCCGCATTTTCCAACCTCAAGAGGGCGTTTACATCCCCCTGTCCTGGTTCAACCCGACCTGGACAGGCCATTTGTAGTAGAGGCCTGTCCCCTTCTCTCACACACCTCCGACCTTGTGCCTTCTTCTCTAGGAAGTTCTCTAGCCCCGAGTTGAATTATGACATTGGCAACAGGGAGCTATTACCAATCAAATTGGCTCTCGAGGAATGGAGACACTTCCTAGAGGGGGCCAGACATCCATTTGTGGTTCTTACCGACCATAAGAACCTGATATATCTGGAGAACGCTAAAAGGCTTAACCCCGGGCAGGGCTAGGTGGGCCTTGTTTTTCTCGAGATTTAAGGTTTACCATCTCATTATTCCTGGCTCTAAAAACACTCGACTGATGCGTTATCCAGGAGTCTCTGCCCTATCAGCAAGAAGAGGCTAGTCCACCTCCTATTCTTCCCCAAGGGGTGGTCGCCTCCACCAACGTCGAATGGGAGGTGATTGAAATTTCAACACTGGCCCCACGATACCCTCAGGATAAACATTTGTCCCAGTTCACCTGAGCTTCCGCATCATTCAGAGTTGCCATGACTCTCCTGGCTGGCCATCCAGAATTAAAGGAACTCATCTGATTAGGCGGGGGTTTTGGTGGCCTACTTTGAGACAGGATGTTGAGGCATTTGTCCGTCCTGTAAGGTGTGCGCCAGGGAGTAAGTACCTCGGTCTTCTCAGCCAGGAAGTCCTCCCTTCCCATCCCAGACCGACCCTGTCGCACATCTCGATGGACTTCACACGATCTCCCCTGTCTCTGAGGGCAAACCGTTATCGTGTTATTGTGGATCGGTTTTCCCATCAGTGTCATCTCATTCCCCTTCTCGGTTGCCCTCATCCCGGGATATGGTCAACATATTTATTGATAATGTGTTAGGTTGCATGGGGTCCTTGTAGCATTGTGTCTGACAGAGGTACCAGTTCATTTCTAGGTTTTGGAAAGCCTTCTGTGGGCGTATTGGGATGGAGTTGTCTTTATCTTCGGCTTACCATCCACAGTCGAACGGTCTCACGGAAAGAACCAATCAGTCGTTGGAAACCTACCTTAGGTGTTTTTGTTCAGACAACCAGCTGAATGGGCAGTACCTACCTTTGCTGAGTTTATCCTTAATAATAGGCATCATGAGTCTCTGGTACGTCCCCCCTTTTACTGTAACTTGGGTTCCACCCCAGGTCCCCCCTTTCTTAAAGGTTGTGACGATATCCCGGGGGTCACTGAGACTACCAATCGGCTAAAGGAGGTATGGACTGGTATTCGTCGGCACCTCCAAAAGCAGTGACCATCAGAAGGTTGCTGCTGATAAACACCAATCTCAGGAGGTTTTAAGTGTTAGACCTGGTGTGGGTTTCTACTAAGAATCTCAAGCTTAAGGTTCACTGTATTAAGCTTGCCCCAGGTTTATCGGTCCATACCCCTATTCTGGAGTAATCAATCGAGTTGCATTTAGAGTTAAACTCCCTGGGAATTTAAGATCCATAAGTATCCACAGATTCCTCCTTAAAAAGGCTCGGGAGCCTTTGTACCCCACACTACACCTGGCCCTGGTCGATGGTAAGGAGAGTATGAAGTTGAACAGATTTTGATTCCCGGAGGGTTTTCAAAATTCTGTTCATACCTGGTCCACTGAAAGGGTATGGCCAGAGAGAGTCATGGGTTTCTAAAAGCGTATCCAGCAGATAAATGGATTGCAGAATTTCATTCCAGATTTCTGGACAAACCGGGGTGTGAGAGCCCGGAGTCTCTCCTCAAGGAGGGTACTGTCAGGTCTCCGGCCCTCGGCGTGGCATCCTTGCTCCTCGCTGGCCACAAGGGCAGGGTGTCAACCCCAGGGTTCACATCCAGTATGGTTCGCGTTTCATGCGCGTGCGCCTCATTCTATGAGATGCACTACATGTCCTGGATTGCTGGGAGACGGACGAAG